>MQTX01000049.1:2108904-2286235 GCA_009735665.1 Angiostrongylus cantonensis
CTCAAATGCTTTCTGTCTGAAACGCCATCAGTGGCATGTACCATTTCTCCCCTACAGTACGCCATGCGTACAAGGCTACTAGCTGGCCATCTTATTCTGTGTATTTGTTAAGCCGCTATAGGCTTATCATTTCTCAGTCGTTATCTTTCTGGCCCATGATATCTCAGGCAATGGTGGCACCCATCGGTGCTCAAACTTCACGTTGCAGACATATCGTTATCCTAGACCAGACGCCTGACCGTGTTTCTCAGATGTCTAATCACGTTCGTAGTCATTTCCATCATCAAAGCTTAGGTAACTTCCTATCCTCATCGATTAATGTTGAAGTACACTTGACCGCTGTGCATAAGATGTCTAGCTTAGCCTATTACACGGCTCGTCTGCATCTCATTCCTCTGTTGTTCTACCCATTGGCATTTTGGACACTGTACGCCTCAGCGCGGACGCCGTCGTTCGCATCCCCATACTATTGCTATTAAGTTGCTGATATCTTAGTATTAGTGTTGCAATAGGGTCATTCACAATAATCTTGCGCATTTGTTAGCCTCACTTCAATAGTATGTGCAGCACCTCACAACCTTCAACTTGCCTTATTCGTGTGCCAGTAGTTCTGCGTCGATATTAATGTTGTAGTGATGTTGCATTTATGTGTATAACAGTTTAACTACCCAAGTTTGAGGTATTGCCCTGTGACAACTACGAAAAGTCCCTCGTGACCTCTTCTTACGAAGTCGAGCACTCTGCTTAAAGCTAGTGGCTATTCGGTGCCGACATCTGACCCAAAGGCTTATTCTCCACTAGCAACTACAAAACTTTATGTGGAAAGGGAGACAGCATGCTGGGGGCGTAGAGTGAGACAGACGAGTAGTGTTTTCGGCTGTGCTAAGGATCAGGATGACTGAGAATAATGTTGTAAGGAGCGGATTATCCGCTCTACCGATCGAGAGCAAGGTGAGTGATGGCATATCTCCGCAGTCGAAGGCACCTGGCTTATATTGGCTGCGGGAGCCACGTACGTATGCAACCACGGCCGATCTGGATTGTTGAACCTGGACTGCAATAGACTGTACTTAACTTCCTGAGACATCAAGCGTTATTGGCTTCGTTGTTCCACAAGGCAATAGTAGACAGTTCTACAGCTATGCCTCTACGCTCGGATAAGCCAATTTAAAAACACAGAGCAATTTAAAAATAGACGTTCGCTTAATCTCAGCATGAATAATCAGTAGGTGAGACATTTTCGTTCCGTCGGTCAATTGGTGGCTCAATTCAGGTTTTTATACGTAGTGCATGCTGCTCTCTGTCCACAAAACTACTTATTCACATTGTTTTCCATTTACGATGGAAGTAGTGGATAAACATATGATAAACCCACTAAGCACACCAAACCGTACAATCCCGTTTGTTTCCCTCTGTAGCATGAGTTTCCATCCCACATAAGTACAATCTATTTATTTTAAATCGGCTGTGCTAATTGGGCATCTTCTGCGCCACATTTACACTCGTCAAATAATAACAATGGTTATTAAGATATCAATTAGAATGATGCTGAGATATTTGCAAAACTCAGAACCACAGATGTCTGCGGTGGTGTACGAACGCGCTATTACCGTCTCCGAAGATTTACGCGTTCATCGGAGAATTAGCTGAGAGGCAGATGAAAAGAGGATCAGCATGGTCTGGTGGTGAACGCGTTAGCCTTTGGAAAAGGTATTAGCGCTTTCGTTTCTTATCGGAGAGACACCTGCGGTCCAGAGCTTTGCAAAGATCAGCAGCAACGTTGTGGTTACCCGGATAGTTCTGTGGTAAGATCTGCACAAGTCTGATGCTCAACTAAAAAAGTGGATTGACTGGATAACAAAAGTTGACAGTACATTTCTTCCAAACCTTGGCATGGGCACTTAGAAATAGCCATACATTAATTTGTACGATATCAATATCACGACAGCGGTTGGAAGAATAGGAAAGAAGACCAAGGAACAGAAATGGATTGTGGTCGCGTAGTTCGTTGTCCTTTACCGGTCTACCACGCAGGTCAGTTGTTAATGAACAGTTCACGCCTCAAACTTAGGCACCTAACCTTGCATGAATACATATAAAAAGATAAAGCTCTCAGCGTTGATTAATCCCTGAGTGATGCGCCATGCTTTCGACTTCATTAAGCATCGCTGGAGGTGATTGAAGGCATATCTGGCTTTTACAATGACTCGCGGTGGCCTCCCGATGTATCGAGGTAGTGCTGCTATCCTCCCAGGCAAGTCTGGTACCAATTTGCCGACCCCGGAGGGATGGAAGGCTTGGTGGGCCATGAGCGCATTTCACGTGCACGCCGCAGTGGCACCTCCAACCACTGCGCTACACGCGCGCACACGCCACGTGCCAGCTTATGATTGAAAGAAATGCTATTGATTAATCATGCTGAGGTTAAGCGAAAGTTTGTTCTTTAGATTGTCATGCTGTAAGGCATGTTTTCTCCTTATCACTTTGATATTATTCAATAAATGGTTTCCAAAAGTGCCGAAATGCTTTTCCAATCAAGTTCGGTAATGCAAATGATATGTATACCTTCCAGGCAAGCAAAATAGAAATGGCATGTTGGCATTCTGGTAGTGTTAGTGTATTGTGAAAGGCTTTCAGCTCAGCCCATCTTCAACAAACACGGGCTCGATTCCGCGTCCAAGGCTCATTAAGTCTTCAATCCCTCAAAGAGCTATAAATTGGTACCAGATCTATCTAAGAAGATAGCAGCACTGACTCGATACATTGCTTAGCCACCGCGAATCATTGTGTAAAGGCCACATAGAAATTCATTCACCTCTAAGGATGTTTGCTGGAGCCGAATGCTCCGAGATCCTTGTGTTTATCACCCGTTTATTGTTGTTTTTCATATCCGATCGGGGATGCAGGCCGGTCCCAATAGTGGTGCAGTACTGGGCCGACCCTCGACGCTGAGCCAGCAAGCGCTCTACATCGTCCAGTCTCAAATGTCAAATAACCTTAACAAGATTCATTCAAATCTACATGACATGCGCGGTAGGACTTTTAAGTATGTCTCACGATCCTCGCACAGGAGTCGAAAACACAAGCGCGCAAAACACTCGAGGTGATCTGGATCAATTCCAGAAATCCGAAAATGAACCGTAAGGAAGAATGCTTCATTATCACGCGTGATACTGGGCAGTATATAAGCCTATTATTTCGATGGGAAGGGCACATTACGCTTTCATGTGAATTCTGTGCGATCTACACGTGACGTAAACAGTGGAAGCCTCATAAAAAGCGGTGAGGATGTAAAGCTGTGTTCATTGTGATTGAAATTTTGGTTTAGCGTTTTCTTTGTTTGGTTATGGAGGCCTTTGGCCGAGTAGACTGCTGTCAGCTTGACCTTTCCAGGCTCTGAGGAAGGGGAGGTCCACCGAAACGTCAGCTTATTTGTGAATAAAGAATAATAATAACACCTCGAGTTTGCTCAACAAGAATCCGAAGTGTAACAAATTCTGCGAGCAATTAGGTAGGTAATGCACATAGGAGACAGATGCACTGAGGCCGCGTGGCGCAATGGATAACGCGTCTGCCTACGTATCAGAAGATTGCAGGTTCGAATCCTGCCGTGGTTGTAGCCGCTTATCCCTCAAATGCTCCACAACCTTCACTTTTGGTGTCTTACGGTCAAGCTTAAGTGACGAAATGGCGAAAATGGATTGCAGGGCAAGGTGTTTTGATCTTGAAGATTACAGCAGCGTGAGATTTGTAAGCATGGACCATGAGAATTCACTACGATAAGAAGCCTAAATGTGTAGAAATGATAAAAATCGTGTTCAAGTTACTTAAGTTGCGTCTACAAGCGTTTCGCTTTCGATTTTGCCCAACGACGCCGTCTGTTCTGAAAATTTATGTGATGAAATTAGAATAAGGGGCACACTTATGGCAGCACGGTGGAGTTTAGTTTTTTATTCTCTTAGTTTAGTTATCACATTACAACTCATTTCCCCGCATCCACTGCCCACGAAGACCTACCAAGTTTTTACGTGTGGCATCGCTTGTTCCTTGAGGATCTTCATTCCATCTTGAATATCGTAGAATGCTGGTCGAGCAATTCTTTCTGGAGTCTTGTGATTGCCGGGTTAGAGCGTTCCCTATGTTATTGCAAAAAATAGTTTTTTCCCAGAGAAGTCTGCTACCAATTCCCCGACCTCAGAGGGATGAGAATCCTGGCTGGCCCAGAGCGAAATCGAACTAGCACCTTGTTCATGATGTCGGTCATCACTACCACAGTGCTATCCGCCCCTTATTTTCGTACTTTGAGTTGTTTAATCCCCCAAAGTCAGACCAGCGTGATTGTGTAGAAATTTCACCTGTATCACCTGCAGTCCCATTGATCGTCAAGTAACTCGTGCGGGCGCCAGTATATATTCGTTTCTTCCCTGTCGCGTGCGTGCATCATGTCTTTCTTCTAGGCTTTTCGTGAAGAACTCTGACCAACGGGTCGGCGGTCTTCCTGCAGTACGTTTCACATCCCGAGGAATCCAGTCACTAACAGCCCTTGTTCATCGGTTATCATTCATACGCACAACGTGTCCGGCCCACCTTATCTTCGACTGTTTGGCGTACAGAACGGAATCTTTGATTTTGGATCGTTGACGCCGGTCGGAGCTTCGGATCCCATCCTTTACTTGTGTGAAACGGGATACTCCTAGCATCGTCCTTCCGACTGCGGGTTCGATAACGCTGAGTGATCTTCCATCCAGCTCAGGTAGCGACCAGGTTTCCGACGCATACGTTAGGGCAGGAAGAACCGTTGAGTCGAAAAGGTGGGCACGGAGTAGGGTGTTTTTTTTTCTCTTCACTACATCCTCGATGCTCTTGAAAGCTCCCCAAGCCGCTCGTTTCCTTCTGCTCAGCTATGGAGCAAAGTCGTTGATCATATTGATTTCCTGACCTAGATAGATTTCGGAAGGGATAACCCGTGGTACAGCATATCCATCCACTTTTGTTTCTTATGACGGAAGGTGGACGTGGCTGTCAAAAAGATCTGAGTAGTATTCGTGGATGATTTTCTCCATTGCCTTTCTGGACACTGTTATTTTTTCGTCTGGGAAACGGAGTGCAATCATCTTGGTCTTGTAATTGGCGAATCTTCGGCGGGCTTTCAAATGTTTTCCCAGCCTCTGCAGCTTCGACCATTACTGCTGCTTTTCTATCCTTAAGATCCTCTTTTATCACCTGTCTGCATTGTTTCCAAGCTTGGACTTTAGTTCGCGGTTGCCTGCAACTCGTGCGAGTACACGCCGGCGTATTAGCTCGAGAGTTTCTGGAGAGAGACGTCTCTTGGTGACCTTCGAACTCTCAGCGTTCATGGCGCTAACGTGAAGATGTTGAATAAGCTGATCGTATTCTTCGTCGATGTTGTCGGGAACGGCATCTTCCCAGCAGCCGACTAATGAGTTGAATAAGTCCCAGTTTGTGGTGGTTCTGGGGCTTCGGTTTTTGAATTTAGCGGCTTTTTCTCCTTTCCGTGAAAAATAACATCTTGCACTTAGTAGACGGTGGTCTGATCCCGTGTAAAATTTTGAAACAACAGCGATATCGGTTAAGCAAAACTTCCTGTTTACTATGATGTGGTCTATTTCGTTATGGTACTCTCCATTGGGAGATTCCCACGTCCATCGTTGACGGTGAGGCTTCTGGAATTGCGAGTTACCATGGATGGTTTTGGTCGCCATGATCGCCATGATCGGTTTTGGTCGCCAACTCAGACAGCCGCTCACCCTGTTCGTTCCATTCTAATCCGTGGGTCCCAATGTGACGTTCCTCAGACGGTCTTCTTAGTCCGATCTTGACATTGAAATCTCCAATGATGTCTTTGAAGAATGCATTGTCTTCTCTGTAGAACCTCTCCAAGTCCATGTAGAACGCTTCGACTTCTTCTTCATCATAGTTTGATGTTGGCGCGTAAACGACGAAGATTGTCAAAGCCGGTGTTGATCCACATCTTTTTAATCGTAAACGTCCGATTCGGGTTGTAAGCTGTTCGAATGAATCGATGTTCATGGAGAACCTCGCGTTGACGAGAACGCCGACACCGCCTACGCTTATACTGTCGCATGTTCCGAGGAACAGTTCTTCTCCAGTGTCATAGACAGCGTTGAATGGGTGGCGTCGTCTCGTCTTGGCCAGGCTGCTGACGTCGTACCTTATCATTCTTGCTTGCATGAGCAAGTCCTCTATCGAGGACTCGGATGCAAGTGTACGTGCGTTGTAGGTACAGATCGTCACCATAGTTCTTGATCCAGGCAGCTTCCATTGGCCCTGAGATTTTAGCAGCCTCTCCGTACTCGTCCTACCCAACGCTGCGAAATTGGGGGCTCTTTCGGGGTCAAGGGAATGATGCCCGTTTTTTTTTACTGTGTTTAGCATATTTGATACCGACGTATAGCTTGCTGGGCTCTGAACGTGGGGGTTATATTCACGGGTAGCTTGCCATGCTCTTCCGGAGTGGACATGGAGCTTATTTGTTGGAGGCGACTCCTAACCGCCTCCCACATACTTCCCTGTCACTTTATTGCAGACTTTTGGCCGAATTGACTCGTAGAATACAATCCGCATAAAGCGAGAACGCACCCACACACGCATGCATGAATACGCCTTGCAAATACAGAAAGTATGTGCCAAATCGGCGCAGCAGAAACAGGGAGTCCATCCCATGGATCCACTTGCGTCTCAGGGAAGCAAAGGTCGCTTTTTGTCCGCGATTAACCCCCTATCCGCCACCTCGGGACGCGCCACGTAGCCTCGAGACTAACCGGCTCGAGATCCTTCATGTGAGGGAGATCCGTAGGTGTAGAAATTTATGGACAAGAATGTCTTTATCACGGAGACTTGGATGGACTTGCGTAGTTTATGATGAGACTGTCTTTCAATCCCCAATGATCGATGATTAGAGTTTGGCTTTCTTCTTCCACTCGAACAGCTCTAGACTCATAGAGAATTCAAAGATTTCACTTTCTACACCTATTTTAGTATTCAATTTATTGATACCTGATACTTGACAATTGAATGGCCCGTCCTGCCTTGTTGTGTGGGTCCAGCATAATCTCCATTATTCGAAGATTTTCTGTTTGAGCCATTGTGGTTCACTGGAATCCCTAGGTCAACCTAGCCACAGTCTGGCTCAGGTCTTTCTTCACCAGCACAAGCAGTCGCAGCCCTTGTTGATTAGTGGGATATTGCGAAAATGCCACTAGTTTGCAATCAAGACGGTGGTGGATTTTGGTGTTGATTTTCGTTTACTCTTAGTTAGGCTTCCTGATGGAAACGCCGGACTCCTTTTCAGCTTAGAAGGCCCTGCCAGCTAGATGTATCCCGCCGCTGTGCAGTGCAGCCGTACACCCAGGAACACTTCCCAGCCACGATTATGAGGTAAACCATAGGGAAAAATTAAATGATAAGCTTTTAACAAGTAGTCTAGCTGATATGAGTTTTTATATATCATATTCTTCTGCAAGTTTCTTTCGTTAAGTTAGTGACACTCCTTATCAAACTATACTCTACCGTGCTGCCATAAGTGTGCCCCTTATTCTAATTTCATCACATAAATTATCAGAACAGACGACGTCGTTCGGCAGAATCGAAAACGAAGCGCCTGTCGATGCAACTGACTTAATTTGAACACGGTTTTTACCATTTCTACATTTTTAGACCTATTATAGCAGTGAATTCTCCTGGTTCATGCTTACACATCTCATGGTACTATACTCGTCAAAATGAAAACGCGGTGCCCTACAATCCATTTTCGCAATTTCGTCACGTAACCTTGACCGTAAGACACCAAAAATGAAGTCTGTGGAGCATTTGAGGGACAAAACATCCCGACCACGGCAGGATTCGAACCTGCAATCTTCTGCTCCGTAGGCAGACGCGTTATCCGTTGCGCCACGCGGCCCCATGGTCTCTTGTCTTCTATGCGCTTTACGTACATAATTACTCGCAGAATTTGTTATAATTATAAGCGTGATTCCGAACCTGAATTGGAGTTTACGACTAGAAAGATGTAGATCAATACTGGCTTTAACAGCCTTCGTCGTTTACTCTCTGACATCAAACTATAACGAGGAAGTAGTCAAAGCGTTCCATATGGACATGGAGAAGTTCTACAGAGAAGATACATACATTCCTTAAGGACATCGTTGGAGATTTCAATGGTAAGATTGGCCGTAGAAGAGCTTTCTCGACAACTGGTTAACATTTCTCTGCTAATAGTGTGTTTTTGAGGTTCTGCCCTTTTACCGCGCACCACTTTATCGGGACTGCGCGAACGCAGCCTCACACGCAAAAATTTAGCTGTTGGCTAACTTCAACTCGAAGCTGCCACACGGGTCAGCCGTTGCTAAAGTGCAATGCAATGGCCTCACCATGGAGGTCCCGCCTTCTTGATCGCAAGAGCCTCACAGCCAGGTAAGCTTGTGTGCGCTCGGCAGCGCAAGTGCTCTGTCACTACACCTATAATTTTATCGAAAATGTGGGAAAACGAGGATGGATTTTTGGTTAGTCGTTGACTCGGACAGATTTCTTCCAAACAACTTCTTGAAGTTCCCAGATTTTAATACAGTAGTCATTTTCGTAATCTATTGGCAATAAATTTTTTCCAAAAACTGAAACAGCCCAGAATCTTTAGGTTGGTCATTGGTTGCGGCTACTAGTTTTCTTCATACGAAGCTCTTTACATCCCTATAAAGTGCACCAGGTATATTTTTCTAAATTATTAACGGCAAAGGTCTTCAGAAGATACAAATACTTGCAGTATTTAAGTTGATCGCTGGTCTGAAAAGTTCATCATCCTTTTCTCATGTAACTGCTCGAAGTTCTTAGATACCCGTTCAGTAGTCTTTCTTGTAAGCTGTTGACGACAAAGTTTATTGAGAGATGGAAAACTCAGGCTATTTTGCTGGTCGTTAATTCGGACTGCTGGATTTCCTCTCACGAATTCCTTGGAAAGTGGGAGTAGTTCATTTTGTAGTTAGTCCTTTCTAAGGTTTATCGATAAATCGAGAATGCTAACACGACTTGGGCTGGTCGTGAATTTTGACGAATACATTTCGAGCGAATAATGTATTAAGTTAGGCACCAGCTAAATTTTTGCGTGTGGGGCTGCGCTCGCGCAGCCTCGATAATGGCGTGTTTCGTGTGGCAATCGGATAGATGTGCATGTACGAGTGCCAGAATAACGGCCGTGTTCGATCTTAAATCAAAATGTACATCAACAATGGGTGAATATCATCATATTCAGAATAAACTGTTGTGATCTGCAGATGCGTTATTTTCTTGCTCAGCAACCGATAATTCTGACAAGAACGAGATCGTGATTATACGGCCTCTCATTTTCAACAAAATAAGTAGGACAATAAAGTGTCAGCGGTGGATAGCACAGTGGTAGCAGTGCCGATGAACACAAACATAGTGCTGGTTTGTTCCCGGTCGGGGCTGACCAAGCCTCTCATCTCACCTGGGTCGGAGATTGGTACCGGACTTTTTTGGAGAAAGTTCATTCCCTGCATTGCAATTAGAAACACTTCAACTCGGTTATCTGACGACTCCAGGGAGAATCGGCTTGTACAGTATTTTTCCATATTAAGGACGAAAGGAAAGTTCTCAAGCTACATTCGAAGCGCCATGTAAAAGATGGAAGATTGTTATACAGTATACTTTTACTTTACCTAGTCATATCTTTTTTATGTCTCATTGAAGCGTTTGGCCTGCTAAATTGTATATCCGCTTATCCTTCCGAGCTCTAAAGGAGGCGAAACTGCCGAAACGTCGGCTACTGTTCTATTGCGTGTTTTTTAATGGAAGTAAATGTATGTTGTACAAACAACTTCGCGATTGCTGAGCAAGGAAACGGCGCATTTGTAATCCGCTGTTACCTTTTCCAAGAGCTAACACGTTCACCACCAGACCATGCTGATCCTCTTTTCATCTGCCTCTCAGCTAATTCTCCGATGAACGCGTAAATCTTCGGAGACGGTAATAGCGCGTTCGTACACCACCGCAGACATCTGTGGTTCTGAGTTTTGCAAATATCTCAGCATCATTCTAATTGATATCTTAATAACCATTGTTATTATTTGACGAGTGTAAATGTGGCGCAGAAGATGCCCAATTAGCACAGCCGATTTAAAATAAATAGATTGTACTTATGTGGGATGGAAACTCATGCTACAGAGGGAAACAAACGGGATTGTACGGTTTGGTGTGCTTAGTGGGTTTATCATATGTTTATCCACTACTTCCATCGTAAATGGAAAACAATGTGAATAAGTAGTTTTGTGGACAGAGAGCAGCATGCACTACGTATAAAAACCTGAATTGAGCCACCAATTGACCGACGGAACGAAAATGTCTCACCTACTGATTATTCATGCTGAGATTAAGCGAACGTCTGTTTTTTAGACTGCTCTGTCATGCACTAATGCAAAAGTTCTCTAGTGACCCTATGGTCATTACTCAATGAATGATTCTAGAAAGTGTTGAAATACTTTTCCAATCAAGTTCTGTTGTGAAAGTGATATGTTTCCTAAACAAATCCCACAGAAGTGGCATAGTGGTGTTACGGTAGTGTTAGCCTATCGTGAAAGGCTTTCAGCTCGGCCCATGTCCAACAATCGCAATGAGCTCTTCAAAAGTTACCAAAACACTATCACTGAATTCATTTTTCCAGCCATTTTTCCAAATATGATATTTATAGCCTCCTTTAATGTCAAAGGTAACCATCGTTAGGAAAAAACCTGAAATTGCACGGTTTGAAAGCGCTGACCATTCTGACAATCAGCCTCTTACGAAATTCTTCTGTCGCATTTCCCACCAAGAGGGTTTAGTTGTACCCATGAGCAACCTTCTATTAACCTCGCCACTGATAAAAGAATTCCTCATATTCTCGTTGAGTATACAGAGCATTCCTCTTGAAAAGTTCTCTATCTATCTAAACAATAGTATTCGATGTCCATACCATGGCTTTCTCGCAACCGTGCACCGTTACGGCGATGTAACTTCTATAACCTACTCGGACAATTGCGTTCAGTGTTTCAGGCACAATAGCGGTTCAGGTTGACTTGGGTGGCACAACAGCGATGGCTTATCTGAGAGTGGAGGCATAGCTGTAGAACTGTCTACTATTGCCTTGTGAAACAACGAAGCCAATAACGTTTGATGTCTCAGGAAGTTAAGTACAGTCTATTGCAGTCCAGGTTCAACAATCCAGATCGGCCGTGGTTGCATACGTACGTGGTTCCCGCAGCCAATATAAGCCAGGTGCCTTCGACTGCGGAGATATGCCATCACTCACCTTGCTCTCGATCGGTAGAGCGGATAATCCGCTCCTTACAACATTATTCTCAGTCATCCTCAATCACCTGGAATCATTCTCAGTCATTCTCACCTATTCATATTCATCCTCAGTAATCGTCAGATTGTGGTATCTCGTTTCTTAGCTTGTCTACGGTGCGCTATCAATAATGTCGGCTATTCCCAAATGCGTTCTGTTTGCAATGCCATCGGTGGCGTGTACCATTGTTCCCACAATGTACGCCATGCGTACAAGGCCGCTGAGCGGACGACTTATGCTCTCTATTTGTTAAGCCGCTATAGGCGTATTAGTTGCAGTCATTATCATTCTAGCCTTGACTCTTAGGCAAAGGTGGCACCCATCGATGCTCAAACTTCACGTTGCAGACATAGCGCTATCGTCGACCAGCCGCCTGACTGCGCTCCGTAGATGACTCATCATTCGTTGTCAATACCACTGTCAATGCTCGTGTAACTTTCTGTCCTAATCGATCATGCAGAAGTGCACCTCATCACTATAATGTTGATCCTTAACTCAGCCGAAAACACGACTCGTTTGTCTCCCTCTTTGCCCCCAGCATACTGTCTCACATCCCGCCCCCAGCATACAGTCTTCCTCTCTGCCCCAGCATCCTCTCTTCCTCTCCGCCCCAGCATGCTGTCTCCCTTTTTGCCCCCACCACACTGTCTCCTCCTCTGCCCCAGCATACGGTCTCCCTCTCCGCTCCCAGCATACTGTCTCCCTCTCCACCCCTACCATACAGTCTTTCTCGGCCACCGTGCCGGCCTCGGATAATGCGAGTGCGGCATCGCTCATGGCTAACCAGCGGTTATTTGTATGCAATCATTCATTGTCACTTTTATTACTGTATTAATGATGTGGTAGTATTCAAATGCCATTATCTTTTTAGCCTCACTTCACTACTAGCCATAGCACCTCATTACTTTAACTCACTTGACTATTTTACCGCTACTACTCTATCGTTACTATTACATCATCAATGATGTATTTATGGATGCAAACGGTTTAATAACCCTAGTTTTAGGCCGGTAGATCATTACAACAACTAAAATATTAGCGTGGCTATTATTCTACGCGATCTGAACCGCTCCACTTCGCCGCTAACTATTTATTACATTGAGGAAACACCTAGATTGTGGCCAGGGTGATCATTACTATATTTAGCTGTATTTCGTTAGTAAAAACCCAAACCTAAACCTTAGCACATTGGTGACGATACCTAATCTTCAAGGGTGCAGACAGTGAAGTTGTACGTGGGCCACGTCGCAAGTGATCCCGCTCCTTTTGTTGCATTTTCACTCTGCAATTCCGTACACCTGTGTTCTTTATTTAATTTCTACGCTTTTTATGTCAAACCTAACCTCCACATTCCTATGCGTATCAATTTTTATGGGCGCGTGTAGCGCAGTGGCTGGAAGCGCCACTGCGACACACATGTGGAATCGATCCCCGCGACCATGGTCCACCTAGCCTTCCATCTCTCCGGGGTCGGAAAATTGATACCAGACTTGTGTGGGAGGATAGCAGCACTAGCTCGAAACATCGGCAGGCCACCACGAGTCACTGTAAAGGCGAGATATGCATCCAGTCACCTCCGACGATAGTCGGAGGTCGAATGCATAGCGCATCTCTCAGGGATTGATCTGTGCCAAGAGACCTGCTTTGTCTTTTTTCGAACAATATTGATATTTGATAAAATAATAACTTATTTACCACCCAGGTAACGCTCTGCAATACACACGAGATCAATCCAGCGTCCCAGACTCACCAAGGTTTCCATCTCTACACCGCGTGCATATTCGTAGGAGACTTAACCGGCAGGATAGCCGCGCTGACTCAATTCAACAGCAGACCATCGCGAGTTCAATAGGCATGTGCATTTAATGACTTCTAACGATGCTTATTGAAGTGGAATACATTGCGCATCCCTCAGGGATTAGTCAAAGCCGAGGGCTTTGTTCTTTTTTCATTCACCGGCCAGTCAGTTTTAAAAAAAACGTTCTGACACCATCAGAAAATGCCTTAAAACAAATTGATGGCCGTGTGAAACAAATCAGAGTTGAAAAATGAGAATAAGACGTTGACTCGGAAGCCACAGAAGACGCATACTGGGCGCAAAATGTCTATCTCTAAATTTCACCTCATCCCACTGATATAGGAAATGCCTTGCACCTTTGCATTGTTGTTTCCGCAGACTGCACTGTGAAACACTCTTTTCCTTATTCCACTTCTCTTTTTCACTTTCCTCTTTTTCTCTTTCATTCCGATTTTTAAGAAGTCAAAGGTGTCATTTCATATCCTTCTTTTTTTTTATTAAACACAACTACATGTACAAAATAGAAATAAATTGATGTCTATGGCCACACGGACGACGGGACGTCGTTGAAAAAATGTCTTCATATATGTACATCATCAGACTAGTAGTGCACAATGTGACATCAATAAATATGTGATTTTCGACATAACCCAGGGTGATTGCGAAAAAGTACCAGCGTCGAAGAATCAGCCTTTTGACGACGTGATTGGTTGTGTACTGGTGTGCACCGCTGTATGCACAGCGGCGACCAATCACGTGCGAGTAGGTGATCCCCACAACGTATTTATAAATTACTACCTTTCACCAAAGTCTATCGAGGTCCATATTGCAATTATCAGATTACAATAACAAAAACGTCTACTAACGAGCAAATGTAATACGCGACTACACAATAGTTAAGCGTAGTTAAAGTGAAGTGGCCTGCACTAATGTAAGAAGACAGCACAGCAATGAAAACAACATGAAATTGCACACGTTCACATCGGTTACAGTACACGAATTCTAAGAGAGAACGGGAGAGATCCGAACCCGACTAGGTCATTTAAGAAAATTAATCCGCGATCTGAGATCTATTGAACAGGGACATGAAACACCGGGTATGGGTACGAATTGTATCAAATCGATATTTTCGCAGAACTCTTTCCTCGGTGGCAACACTGTTTGTTTAATGTTTTCTTTTTTGAACACTGTTCTAAATTTCAAATATTTTGCAGTGAATTTTAAATTGCGATCGATGGTTCAATGGTTCAGCAATCCATAATTAACCTTAACGGACTTCAAACAAACAGCATTGATTCCAAGAATTATGGAGACTTTGGAGACGTTTCACAGATTATTAGATAACGAGGTGAACCAAATTATTTGCAAAGAAAACAATCATTGGGTGGATTGCTGTTAATAAGTTAGTAAGTCAGTAGAAATACGGCGACTAAAGATTGTGGTTCAACTGGTGATGACGACAGTGGAAGGAACTCTGCACTAGAGACCGTGATTTTTCTGAGACCACCTAACCTCTCTTCGTGTGATGGTTGATAATCTTCGAGATGAGCAACGGTAGTTCGCTGACGTTGTCCAGCTGAAATTCTCATTTATTTCAAAATGATCTCTTAGAGTGAGTCGTTTTTATTGTCATTCCATGAATGATAACGAAAATCATATGCCTTTGCCATTTCCTGTACTATGGAAACGATTTGCTGGGGCCCGCCCGCTCGAGTCACTCGATGAACAACGAGACTACCGGTGATACAGGTGATGGGACCACTTTTACGACGATGCTTCACTATTTCGTGATTAGTTTAGTTATTTTATCTCCTGAAGCACTTATGTGACTCGTCCTACCATGTTGTGCTGGTCCCAGCACTTCTATTCGGTTCCTTTTTTTTTACTAACGAGATTCATAGAAGTGGTTGGGCAGTGAGTATTTAGACGTTCAGCTGGAACTTCAGGCCTTTTCTTTTTGTGCATAATGCATTGAATGCTGGTTGAGTTTGAATCTGGAAACCCGAGATGGCTGGGCCAAGACATTCTTAACTCCTCTTCGTCGGCATTTGCTGAGCTTTACGGATTCAATGAAAATTTGCTGCCTTGAACTCTGATCAATCGAGGACAGTAGCATTCACGTGATGACTACGATTGATGGAGCGCTCGAGAGCGATGTGATTACGAAATCTCAGCAGAATCTTAGGATGGGTTAAAATATTCGACTTCACGAACGAATCCCTCCGATGTTATCATTCAATTGACAGAACTACAGGGTTTCTTAAGATTAGTGGAACGTTCCAGACAACCATCCACTTGTCATGAGGTCCATTTGTTAGGAAGAATAAATTCTCATTTATTTCCGCTTCTTCAAAGTTTCCACCATTGTCGAAAGTCTCGGCGGCGCTACAGCATATGTTATGGCAACTAGCCACTTTGCATTTTCTTCTTCTATAGAAAAGCTAACGAGTTGTATAAAATATCGAGCCGAAGCAAGAAATATTGTTAATGAAGACAAGCGAAGCCCACATGGTTTGGTAGTGAATGCGTCAGCCCCTCGAAAAGGTATTAACGCGTTCGTCCGCTACCACAGTCATCTGCTGTCTGGAGTTTTGCAAATGCTTCAGCATTATTGTGGCTCTTAATGGAATCTAATCATTCAGTTCACTTATTAGGAAAGTTTTCTGATAATTTGGCAATAATTTTTTAAATATACGACGTTTTCATATCTATTAAAACGTGTAAAGCCTTCTTACGAAGTAATCAGTGTACTCCTTAAGGGTGTCTCTATTGCCGACGCCAGTCAGTACACCAACTGTACACCTCAGTCCAGCCACACGTCCCATTTTGAGATCCGCGATGGTGTCACCGACCATTATCGCCTGCTTAAATACCAAAAATTAAAGAAGAGTTTAAAAGAAAGGATAAATGATTTATAGTCGACTTTGAAAAAAAAACTCCCCCCACAGTCTTGAAATTCCACGGACTAACTAAGTTTGTGGTCAAGTTAAAAAGAACATTGATCAATCTGAATTCAAGATATGGTTGTGTAAATTGTATAAATGTATATGAAGTTACTTAAAATAAGCTTAGAGATTCTTTCCGAAATTGTCCGAAATAAAAAGAAGGGGTAAGGTAATTTGCTTCAATGCAATTTGTGAGCAAGAAACCCTCAGAGTCCCCCAAGAGGAGATGAGGGTTCAAAATTCATTCGAATAAAACTCTACCTCAAACTTTTCGGAACATTGCAGGTATTACATAGTCGGAAAATGTTGACGAAAAAAGGAGGTCTCTCTTCTTGCAGCTGTATATATATATGTATATGTGTACATATTTATAATGCCCGTGTGGCGCAGTGGTTGGAGGCGCCACTTCGACATACACGTGGAATCGATCCCCGCCTCCATGGCTCACCAAGCCTTCCATCCCTCCGGGGTAGACAAATTGGTACCAGACTTGTCTGGGAGGATAGCAGCACTGGCTCGATACATCTGTAAGCCACCGTGAGTCATTGTAAAGGTCAGATATGCATTTAATCACCTCCAACGATACTTAATGAAGTCGAGTGCATGGAGCACCTTCCGGGAATTGATCAACGCCAAGAGCTTTATCCTCTATATATATATATTTATATATATACGTGTAAAACACGCCATCATAGAAGGATATTATGCCGGTTGTGAGTGGTTTTTATTGGAGGCGATTCCTAAGCACCTCCCGTATAATTCCCTCATTCCCATTTGTAGGCTGTTGGTCGAGTTTACTCGTAGAATAAAATTCGCATAAATGAAAAGACCCACGCACACATGTGTGATATGTTCTCGTAAACACAGAAGGTATGTGTCAAATCGGCACGCCAGAAAGAGGTATTCCAACATCTGCTCTCAGATATGCGTAAGACCGTTTGTGGCCCTCACGAAGCCACGTATCAACCACGGGAATACACCACGTAACCTTGCGAATAACAAGCATAATATCCCTTTATAATGGAGTGTTTTACTGAGAGACAGGTGAAGGACCCGCATGATGTGGTGGTGAACGTCTTAGTCCCCGGAAAGGGTAATATCGCGTTCGTTCCCCACTGCAGACACCTGCGGTCCGGAGTTTTGCAAATATCTCAACATCATTGTGGTTATACATACTGTTATTATTAGTCTAGTTATCACTCAATGTGGCGCGTGTGGCGCAGTGATCGAAGGCACTCTGTAACGCACACGTAGAATCGATCTCCGCGCTCATGGACCACCAAGCTTTTTACCTCTCCGGGGTCGGCAAATTGCTACCAGAGCTATCTGAGAGGTCAGCAGCATGGCTCGATACATCAGTAGGCAGGCCACCGCGAGTCATTGCAAAAGCGTTCAATCATCTCCTAACGATGTTTAATGAGGTCGAATGCATGGCGCATCCCTCAAGGATTAATCAACGCCGAGAGCTTCATCCTTTATCCTTCCTTATATTTGAACCTGTTGCATTTTAGACACCTCATTAATACTCAAATATCAGTACACCCTAATTAAAGGACCAATTTGCAAAACAGTGAAGGTTCCAACTGAACGACGGATGCTTTATATTCTCGTTGAAGAAACCGCAGATCAAATCTTTTTTTAAACAACTACGAATTTCAAGAATGACTGAAGCACTGTCTGCATTACAGCTGAAACTTAGACTACATTAGGAAACTTATGTGAATGGGTTTGCACTCACATTTAGCACGTGGTATTGACCGGTGTTAATGGATACCAACTCATTTCTTTCGCCGCCGTTTATTTTGTCCTTTAAAGGTTTTTGTTGTACTTTTTTCAACAAATCGATAACAAATTAAGCATAGACCACTGCGCTGGGCATCAAGCGTAAAAAAATATTCTGTCTATCTGATAAGGTACAAAAACCAGTCTTTTGGACGAGATCATCTCATGCGCGAGAATTGCTAGAGCAGCTCCGAGAGATATCATTGCCATTTAGGAGCGAACGAAAACGTGCTATGGCACTACGACTCAACTCTGAGGCTCTTTGCAAATAATACGCTATGAAACTTTCTGCTTCATGTGAAAATTGAAAATGTTTCTTCAGGTGGGCTTTTCCTAAGAAGTGATGATCCTGTCACATTACAAGGAAGTCCTTCCTTTATTCACAGAGTACACAAATTTCCTTCTTATCACGTTATTTCACTACAGTGTTTGCTCCACTCTCATGAAATGGGTAGCGATCAGCGACATCCTAGACCAGTTCTCTCATAATCCTTTGCTTTAGTCTCCTGTATAATCGAATCTCTCTGCAACCTCATCGTCCTCCACTAATCAGTCGTTACGCAGGAATATTGAAAGCTTTGCTGTAAGATGTTGAATTAGTGCCACTGACATAAGAAGTTAAAGGATAAAACTTTCGGCGTTGGTCAATCGCTGAGGGATGCGTCCTGCATCATCCCACTTCACCAAGCATCAGTGAAGTGATTTGATGCATATCTGTCCTGTACAATGACTTTTACTATCGGAGTATCACATCAGTTTTTTTATTTCTTATTTATTTATTTCTTTTTCTTTTTCTTTTTATTTCATTTTTATTTATTTCCTCAACCGTTTTTTTGACGGCAAGAGCCCAATAACGAAGTTGATGTTAAATTTCGTATGTTTACGAATGAAACTTTCAAAGTCCTTAATCACTATCGCGCGAAACGATACATCTCAAACCTCACGGAAGGGCAAAAACGTGGTATGCGGGGGGTATGAGAGCTGATAAGGTTGAAAAACATAAGACTATCCGTTAGTGATAAAGGTGGAAAGTTAGTCACAATTCTCCATCAGTTAGATGTAGAGATAACGAAAAAGCATATCGAAGATGCTTCGCTTTATCGCCCATCATCTGAGAAGGAATTTTAAAGTCAATACCGAAAATTGAACCATGAATGGGTCAAAACGGCAAGGGATGCTGGCTTAAACCCATCGCTTATCTTTCAACTAAAAGTTGATTTACCAACATTTCCCGTATTGTATTTGCTTATAAAAACTCATAAGTTAGTATTCAGCGATGATCTTGCGTGTATCGATCCACAATTGTTCAGGGTTAGACGTATCATTAGCTGTATGGACGGGCCAACGGATAGAATAACGTGGTTTTTAACCTTAATATTTACCCCGTTGTTGGAACGCAGTCCAGCCCATCTTGAAAATACTCAGATGTTTCTTGATCGTCTACGTACTGCGCAGCCCAATAGCGCGTACGTGATGGAGTCCTTCGATGTCACCGTCCTTTATACAAACGTGTCAAATGACTCCGCAATGCAAGCCGTATTCGAACTCCTTATACAGTACGAAGGCAAAATAAACATGTATGGCTTCAAGATAGAGCAGTTGATGGCACTCTTAAAAGAATGCTTGAACTGCTCAATCTTCAAATGGTCCAGAAAGTACTACGTTCAAATAAGAGGGCTGGCAATGGGACAGCGACTGACACCAAGTCTTGTCATTGAGTTCATGTCTAAGGTGGAAGCACCAGTGACCGTTAGCTGTGTGGACGGGCCAACGGATAGAATAACGTGGTTTTTAACCTTAATATTTACCCCGTTGTTGGAACGCAGTCCAGCCCATCTTGAAAATACTCAGATGTTTCTTGATCGTCTACGTACTGCGCAGCCCAATAGCGCGTACGTGATGGAGTCCTTCGATGTCACCGTCCTTTATACAAACGTGTCAAATGACTCCGCAATGCAAGCCGTATTCGAACTCCTTATACAGTACGAAGGCAAAATAAACATGTATGGCTTCAAGATAGAGCAGTTGATGGCACTCTTAAAAGAATGCTTGAACTGCTCAATCTTCAAATGGTCCAGAAAGTACTACGTTCAAATAAGAGGGCTGGCAATGGGACAGCGACTGACACCAAGTCTTGTCATTGAGTTCATGTCTAAGGTGGAAGCACCAGTGACCGATCTCGGGCCGCTACTCTACTGTAGATATATAGATGACTGTTTTGCCATTTGCTCAACATAAGAGGAAAAGGACAAATGCTACGAGTTGTTGAACGAAGAGTCAGAGTATATCAAGTTCACCTGAGAAAAACCAAAAGAAAATTGGCTGCCATTCCTGAACATCCAAATTAACCCAGCAGAAAATGCCTACATTACGAAGTGGTACCGAAAACCAAGTAGTAAAAACATCTTTGTTCATTACCTCTACTCTCACCCCTCTCGCACGAAAAGGGCGCTTGTAAGAAACATGCTTCGAACAGCAACCAACGTGTGCACAAGTAGGGAACTGAGGAAAGAATCGCGCGATTTGGCTCGGCAAATAGCCATTTCTAATGGCTACGAAACTGTAGCTCAGTATAGGTATAGGAAAAACGCTAAACCTCCAAACGACAATTCCAGCAATAAAAAGGTCCCGTTTTTCCTATCCTTCATCTTAAATGATGTAAAAAAGCTATAAAACGCTGCTTAAGAGGGGCGGGTCTAGAGAATTCGGTAAACGTAGTTGAAATGCCACCAAGTAATCTTAGGCGCCAGCTAGTTTGTAACCGCCTATATGTCCGTCTATGTGCAACGCAAAATTGCACAATTTGCCTTAATGGTATAGACGGTGGTTGCATGAGCTCGGGTACAGTTTATCTGATCTCATGTAAGGCGTGGGGAGACGAATACATTGGCGAAACGGGCAGACGCCTCTGTGCCCGCATAAAAGAACACCTAGTCGGCAAACGTAAACCAAATACCCCACTAGGCACGCATAGGACCCGGAGACATGAACGGGAAGACTTTGAAGTACGTATCACGATCCTCGCACAGGAGTCGAAAACACAAGCGCGCAAAAAACTCGAGGCATTCTGGATTGATTCAGAAATCCGAAAATGAACCGCAAGGAAGAATGCCTCATTATCACGTGTGATATTGGGCAGTATATAAGCTTGTTATTCTGATGGGAGAGGCACATTATGCTTACATATGACTTCTGTACTGTTGGTCTCCACGCGACATACCCAGTGGGAGCCTCATAGAGAACGGTGGGTGTGTAAAGCTGTGTTCATTGTGATTGAAATTTTGGTTTAGCGTTTTCTTTGTTTGGTTATGGAGGCGTTTGGCCGAGTACATTGCTGTCAGCTTGACCTTTCGAGGCTCTGAGGAAGGCGAAGTTCGCAGAAACGTCAGCTTGCTTGTGAATAAAGAATAGTAATAACACCTCACGTTTGCTCAACAAGGATACGAAGAACTACCCACTTATATCTACTGTAAAAGACACTAGCAAACCACTCATAGGCCCCATGCCCTTATATCGAGCCCCCATCCTTAGTGCTCAGCAAACTATACGTTGATATGAAGAAGTGAAACGCAGTAAAATAAACGGGCTTCGTTTTCCTGACCCCGGGAGTCTCTGATTCGGCTGCATTGGGCAAGACGAGTGCGGAGAGCGCTAAATCTCAGGGCCATTCTAGGCTGCCTAAATCGCAAACGACTAAGGAACTGTACCTACAATTTACGCTGAATTGCATCTGAGCCCCTAACAGAGGAGTTGGTCATACAGCAAGAAGGATAAATTAAAATGACATTGGACTGGTTAAGATAAGATGTCGCTTATTCAACCTATGGTATCGGAGAATAACTGCTCATCGGAACATTTCACGATGGTGGATTGGGCAGTATTCTTGTTAACACAAGTTTTGCTATGGACATCGATTCATTTGAACAATTAACAACCTAAATCGGAAGATTAGGTTTGAAGCTATGTGGCTCTATACCGGTTTTCACGCTATCACAAACACGAAGTCGCAGCATTCTGTATGGATGTGGAGAAGTTCTATAAGGAAATCCATACATTCTTTATGGCCGTCACCGGAGATCTCAACGCAAAGATTAGACTCAAAAAATGTCTGAAGAACGACAAATAAGAATCACGGACTAGAATGGAACAGGTAACGTGGTCGGCTGTCTGAGTTATTCAGGGCTACCTAGACCATTCATAGTAACTCGCAATTCCAGAATCCCCATTTTCAACGTTGCACTTGGCACTCTCCCAATAGAGAGTACCACAACGAAATAGACCACATCACAGTAAATCGAAGGTTTTGGCTAACCGATGTCGCTATTGTAGCAAAATTCTGCATGGTATCACACCATTGCCTCCCACGCGTAAGGTTTCCTTTCGCGAGGAAAGGAGAAAAAGCCGCTAAATTCAAAAAACGAAGTCACAAACTACAATCAACTGGGATATGTTCAGTTCAGTAGTCGGCTACTGGAAATACGCTGTTCTCGATAATATCGACTAGGAATACGATCGGCTAATTCAACATTTCCGCGGCAGCGCTATGAAAGCTGAGAGTTCGAAAGTCATCAAGAGACGTCCGTGTCCAGAAACTCTCGAGATGATACGCAAGCGTGGAATCGCACGAGGTGCAGGCAATCGCGAACTAACCGAGCTAGCGAAACAATGCAAACAGGCGATAAAAGAAGATCTTAAAGACAGAAGAGCAGCAGTAATGGTCGAAGCTGCAGATGCTGGGAAAAGCATTCGCAAAGCCCGCCGAAGCTTCGCCAATTACAAGACCAAGATGATTGCATTCCGACACCCAGACGGAACAATAACAGCGTCCAGAAAGGCAATGGAGAAAATCATTCACGAATACTACTCAGATCTCTACGATAGCCAGGTCCACCCTCCGTCTTTTTTTTAAAGAAGGATGGATACGTTGTGCCACCGGCTCTCACTTCCGAATTTTTACATGGCATTTCGTTGGTGAAGAATCGAACAGCACTAGGCCCTGACAGGACGAGATCAGAACACCTGAAGAACCTTCCGCCAGCCTTCGTAGACACAGTGGCCCGGCTCTGCACACGTCCGCTGTTAAAATGCAAGGTTCTCACTTGTGTCATCCTACGCACGATTCACAGAATATTAGACGAAGCACAGCCACGTGAGCAACCGGAGTTTCGAATGAAATTCACTACGATGGGCCTCTTCCGCTCGATAACAAGACTCCCCGAAGTACCCGAGAGTAACGAAGACCGCTCTATCTCACTTTCATTGAATTAAAGAAGGCTTTTTGAATTAGTCGAGATAAAATCAATCACAGAAGCCTTGTACTGTCAGGGCGCCCTTACTCAGTATAACAAGATTTTTTGCCAGGTAAATAAAAATTCTGAGAACGAAATATCATCATTCCATAACTGTATTAACATCGATATTAAATTAGAGGGCGCGTGTGGCGCAGTGGTCTTAGGCGCTCTGCAACACCCACGTTGAATCGATCCCCGCGTCCATGGCTCACAAAGCCTTTCATCTCTCCGAGGTCGGCAAATTGGTACCGGTACCAGAGAACAGCAGTCTGGTAGGACAGCAGCACTGGCTCGATGCATCGGTAGACCACCGCGAGTTATTGTAAAGGCCAGATATGCATTCAATCACCTCCAACGATATTTAATGAAGTCGAATGCATGGCGCATCCCTCAAGGACTAATCAACGGGAAAAGCTTCATCTTTTATCAAATTAAAAGCTAGGTAAAACGATACTTTCTTGCCAAAATTACTAATTGCCACCCTCGAGAACTCAACACGAATGTTAGAATGAGACAGCATGGGACAGAAAAATGATGGTCGGCAATTACACCATCTATGCTTTACTGATGATATCGTTCTTATAACACCAAACATCAGACAAGTGGAACCTATGTGCACATTTTAATAACTCCTGTGGAAAGACCGATCCTGGATCAAATCTCATTCATATAAACGATTTGTGAGGAATGAATCGATTTCGTACATCCCATTCACGCTCAACAGAGCGAATAATTCCGATGCTTCAGATGGAACGCTTTAGCTCCATAATTGAGCTAGAGTAAGCGAGCAACATGGGAGCCTTCAACTGGATCGCGGATGTAGCGACGAGAGGAATGAACACCAGACTACATACCCACTTTTTTCTCTCTTCGATTCTTCCCATCACAAGGCATGCGCCAGAAATTTGACCGCTACGTAAGCAGAATAAAGGATCACTAAACTTTATTGAACGTGCATTTGAAACGACGACACGAAGAGTCTTCGTATCACTCATGTGTTTAAAGGAATCCGAAGTTCTAATCTAGGTCAACGATGAAGAATCAAAAACGACGTTCTATACGTTAAACATTCGATGATGAAATGGGAGGGACATATAACGCGGATGGAGGAGAATCGACAAACAAAGTCCGCTAACGACTGTCTTCTTCGGGATATCAAACATACAGCAAGAAAACCACTGTCACAGTGGTCAGAGTTCATCGCGAGAACCTTGGAAAGAAGAGCGAAGTCCTCCAAGAGTGCTCAAGGAGTACCTAAAGCAAGTAGAACCCATTGGACGACCGACTCTTATCGCTCGAAGATCAACGGGACGACAGGTGATAATGAGCACATATATTTAGAAGTCATGTCTTCCTAACTTCTTTTAACTCCAGCAGTCGCTATGGAGTGTTTCCAGATCCTCATCTCACCCAAATGTCAAATTTTTGTGGTCATCTACATGAGGTAGGCGACTATACATTAAGCCAGTCATTGGTTATTCCCAGTTTAATCTTAAGTTTCTAGAAAAAGAATTCGAAGCCTTACAAAAATTTAAGTAGGTACGAGATCGAAGTGAGTGTAATTAAATATTCAGCAAATACTATAGGGTTTATAGAAAAGTATGCGAAGATGATAATAATAATAACAATAATAATAACAATAGTGATAACATGGAGTAGGTAAGTAGATAATAATAAGTGATGGCGTCGATCAGGAAGCAAAGCCGCTAGTTCGACCCCATCCTCAACGCTCTCTCCAATCACGTGGGAACCGCAGCCTTAGCTCTGCTATCGCCAAGCTTTGAAGAAGTATCGATTCGAGCAGCATGCTACGACATTCATAAAGAAAACGAAATCCTCATGCAGCAGCCGAAAGAAGATGTGCAGGGTTCGGGGACTTTTTATGAAGATGAAAGCGAGAAAAAACGAATCGCTTGCTTGTAGTGCTCTGATCCGCACAGTAAATTTGACCCCGGGTCACATAAAAATTAATAACATGATGATAATAGATATGATAGATAGAAGAATATAATTTGATAGATACAGAGTAACTAAATCACTTCCCCTCTAGTTTTCTTAATTTTTTTCCTCGAAGGAATTTCTATCGTCAGAGTCATGTCTGATTTGTTGAATTAAGATATGTAAGTCTTACGTTTAGTGGAACGTCAAGTCGTTTGCAGATCTGGATCGCACAATGCGGGCTTGGCTTTGGAATAATTCCAGCGTCGTTACCGCAGACAACCATGTCTAATAGAGTGGCGATTCCAAGAACGCGCATTTGATGTTCGGTAGCGGCTCTGGAACATTGTGACAATCACGGAACATTTCTCTAAGTCTTGGCGTTTCTCAGTTTTGTACCATTTCCCAGTTCCTTTACATTTTCTTTGAGTGGTTGTTCTCACTGTGGAAAAACGTCACCAGAAAAATGCTTTGCTCCCACTCCATTATATCCTTTCGCTTATATAGTTTGTTTAAAATGTGCACGGTATATTGTGGCTGTACGTAAGTGCCCACATCACCTATTCTAACGGCTAATAAACTAGGTGCTGGTGTAGTCAGTGTTGTTCAACTACTATTCGTCGTGAACGTCGAGATTCTCGTTAGGCAATGAGCATGATAGAATTTGGAGAAAGGTGGCCATTAACATTAAATGGGCTGTGCTGTTTCGCAGCGGCCAACGACGTTCTACCTATTGTTTTCCCTGGGGGCATTGTTACTCAATCATATTTATTTATTAATCTGTTGTAGGATTGAATTGGTACGATGGATAATACCACTAGAAAGCGGACATTTAAAATATTTAACCTTACATTTCGCCACCTTTTATCTAATTACCTAACTGATAGCGTCAATCACGTGTGTTATTTGATTCAAAAGGTAATGACAATGTTATTAAAAAGCGTTGGGTCTACATGGACTTTGATCTCGTGGAGCTCTTGGCCTTGTAAGGGTAAACTGCAGTAACACTTGACACAGGTACATAATATGCAATACCAACATCTCTTTCAACCAGATTGTTAGTGAATTGACAAGATACCGGCTATCAGCGGTGCATAGAGCCGTTTTGCATCCTAGCGAACGAAGTTCACGAAACAGCTTCTGTAGATCGCAGACTGGAGCCGTCTGTCCGTTCGACGCTTCCGGTACGCCTCTCTCAACAATCGCATCCGCATCGACGGCACTTATTCCGAATGTCTGAGGTTGAAAAAGTATTTTATAAAGAGAAAATAAAGATTTTTTATTCTACCAATGTGCAGGACGGAAAAGATCCAGAGAAATAAGTTTTAAAGAGGTTTGCAAAAAACTGCAAGATATTAATGGAACGAATTTTCCGTGTTTATCCCTAATATTGTCAAATTTGGAGGCAGGCTTTAAGGTAGTGGTTAGAAGCTCCTTGTCATGAACATAAGGCTCCCTTGTTTTATCTCGTTTCTTTAGGTAGCTTTCCTTAATAATCTAAAACATTTCGTTTCACACTGTAAAATACTCTAAGCACATATGTAACATCGCCTGTAATCTCCGGTAGTTTGCTACGCTATCTTGGCGGTGGAATCTTCATGAGCCAACCGTGCAGCACTGCTTCATCTCTTTCAGGTTCACACAAGACGAGCACCGTTTCGACACACCCTTGCCGGTACCCAAATTAGAAACAAAATTCTCCCATGGTGGAGCATAGAGAAACATCCATTATTACTTCGTTACCGAAAGCAGTAAATGTGAAGAGTTCAACACCACCAATTCACTACTCTTCATGTTCTTTGAAATAAGTACAGTACACTTAACTTCCTCGACCTGCAGCAGGGAAAAAAACAGACTTCACTAGCCAACTTTCGAGTAGGTTATTGATTAACTGGATTTCAATTAGTGTAGCTAATAAAGCGTAGAAAGCGTTCAGTGTTGATGAATTCTTGAGAGGTGTGTCATGTATTCTGCTTCATTCGTAGTTCTAGCTGAATGTCCTGTAATGATTTCTGTGAGTACACCAATGTACCAAGTAGATGTTATTTTCTTCCTGCATAAGTCTAGTGCCGCTTTGGTGACCAACGAGGATCCAAGGCTTGGTTAGTCTCCGATGCGCAGCATTAAACCAGAGATTCCGCCAGACTCTCCTTATTTACTAACGTTACATAATGCATAACAAAGCTAGGTGAACATTTGCATAAAATTTTTCGTATAATCTCCGTTAGTCTCCGATGCGCAGCATTAAACCAGAGATTCCGCCAGACTCTCCTTATTTACTAACGTTACATAATACATAACAAAGCTAGGTGAATATTTGCATAAAATTTTTCGTATAATCTCTACAACAGGATGTTTATCAATAATAGGAATTAATGTACCTGGAGAGTAGCTGAGACGTCAGCACGTATGCCAGTTAGTGTCTTTTCTGCTAATGCTCCCATTGACACCTATAACATCCATTTTCAGAACAGATCGACGCCTTTAGACTTTAAGGAGTAAAACAGTCTCCAAAAAACTTTATTAGAATCTTAGTGAATCACTATGGAGTTCTTATTTTTACCTACCTTACCACACTATGAGTGATCATCCTGAAATCCAGTAAGTTTTATTGAGGATTAAGTGAAGCAACAACGAAAAATTCAGCATTGATAATATCTAAACGCAACAATATAATGAAAAGAACATTAGCTTATTAGTTATTGTTTACTTTCATGCATTTCTTCCAGTTGGTGATTTTACACGGTATTTTACTGTCATTTCAGCAGGTGAAATGAATCAAATTATTATTGCAATAAGGTTCCTTTAGTTGCGCATTAATTAGATGAAACTAAGGACTAGATTGAACAGGTGTAGGTGGACTTTCCCTTTGGTTTACTACCTCACTGTGAGCAATGAGTGTCCGTGGACGACGATTTAAGATGTAAAGCAGAGTGGTAACCTCGTCAGCATAGCAAAAAGGCCGAAACCGGTACACAATGTGCCAAGGATAGAAGAAATGAAAGGACCTCATACCGAAATACCAATGGTGTCTCTCCGTTGAGGTAGAGATGATTTAAGATGTAAAGCAGAGTGGTAACCTCGTCAGCATAGCAAAAAGGCCGAAACCGGTACACAGTGTGCCAAGGATAGAAGAAATGAAAGGACCTCATACTGAAATACCAATGGTGTCTCTCCGTTGAGGTAGAGACCAACAAACAATTATACCGCATATGAGGAGCAATTGGAGACCTCAATAGAGCTTTCTTGAGTCACTCGATGACTAATGGATACAGGGAATGCAGGTGAATCGGCAAAGAAAAAATAGATTCTGAGCTCTTCGAGTATTGCCCACCATTTCCTGTGTTGACTTTCAGTGCAGCTATTTTCGAGACATTTTCGCAGTCCGATTCCAATTCCTAAGCGAGCTGTTTATTCGGCAGAGCATGATATCATCTGTGGACTCAAAATATGCTAAAGTTTTATTTAAGTGCCGATGGGAAGGCTAACGCGTTACCGATATCATTGCCTATCCATCAGCATCATCTCTTTGGGAGAATGACGCCTTGAATCCCGTGAGATTTCTCCTGTAACATCAACAAGTGATGTCATTTGAGTGATAACGAGGTTTCTGCCGAACATTACAAATGGAGGAAAACACCGAACCACCGCCAAATTGTCAGGAGTTTTTGCTATTCCGAAGCCGAAGTTTAGAAATTAGCAACAAAAAGTTATTGATGTCTTTTCTAGAGCAGGTACTTCTTTCTAAGTTATTAGAAATTATTCAAACTGTTGCAAAGGAAAGACAAAATAAATTTTTGCAGAGCATAAAGCCCGTAAAGTCTTGCACCCGTGTCACCTGTGATCCCTTTAATCATCGATGAGCACCATTAAAGTTATCATTCGTCCCTGATAGCAACCATGACGACCCAGTGGTCTCTGGCGTGTTAAAGGTAACAAAGATCATCACACACTTGTTATGGGTTTCTTTATTTTTGCAGTTCTTAGGGTTTTTTTTCAAGAAAAAGAGCTGAGGGTAATTCAGTAGGTTCCGTTATTGGGTAGGCTTATAGTCGAGCATCAGGATGAATATATGGAAATCATTCCCAACTTGGAAATCCTTGCTGGTGTTTTATTCCAATTTTTTAAGACTTCGAAAGCTTGTGGGATTGCTGCTTTTTGAAATTTTATTGAAGTAAATCGGAAGACATTCTTTAACAAGCACATAAGAACATATAGATTCCGGCAGCTTTTATTCCGAGAGATGCTCCGCTGACGAAGACACAACTCGACACGCCATATCGAGACGAAGAAGAATCGTGGACCATCGACTCGGAAAGTCTCCTCTGATGAAGACGAAGACGTCGAAGAGTTAGCGGAATAAAAATTGTTTATCAACGGCTTATCAAGGAAAGAATACATGTTCTCTAGTAGCTTTTATTCTGATTAATAGTGTTTATTATACAAAAAGGTAAAAAGCTAAAATCATGCATTCATTTTCGGATTCGCTAATACTTGAATAACATCCCTTCCAACGGTTCACCGCCTCATCGTGGCTGGAAGGTGTTCCTAGATGTCGGACTGCGATGTACAACGAGGGGTTCATCCCCTCGCTGGGTCTCCCAAGCTGAGAAGTAGCCCGGCGTTTCCATCAGGAAGCCTAGCTAAGAGTAAACCAATACCAGACTCCACCACCGTCCTGATAGTCAAAGTCACATGGTGGTAGGTCTCCCTCTGATCCACAGAGGCTGCGAGCGCCTGTGGTAGTGAACACCTGTGGCAAACTTTGCCCAGGCTGACCTCGGGACTCCAGAAAAATACAGTAGCTAAGCCAGCAAAACTCCAAAAAGGGAGATTATGCTGCGGCCCGCACAACCAGTGAGGACGGGCCATTCAAGTATCAAGTATCAAGTAAGTGTATAATATCACCTACCCATAGTTCTCGAATAGTGGGTTAGCTAAAAGGTTCAACGTTTAGGTATTGGTAAGGTTATCTGCGTTTCCACTTTAGACCTAGTGGCACTTTCGACAACTTTAAAAAGTTGAAGAAAGCCATTTCACACATTCTACACCGCTGGGTTTCTGCCCTCAACTACTCCTTAACGCCATAATTTTCATGCAATGACTAATTATAGTATTGGTTTGGCTGCATAATAAGTATAATACTTTATTACCTAAACATTTTTTGGAACAATAGATTTTCTAATCGATAGCTGTGTTTTCCATGGCGACGTCTCTAGGTTCTGCCACTCAACTTACAATGAATTTCTGATCACTCACCTTTCCTTGGATAGGATCAACTCCGAGTGTTTTGTAAACAGCTGGCCCAACAGGTCGTCCTGTTGCATTTTCTAATCTGAATGAAACGAGCAATACTTTTGAGAACTGAATAGATCTCAGCAATTCAAAACTTTTCTTCAGTGTCTATTCATGGCTTTTTCTTTTGTTGCCTTCTTGACTCCTAAGAAATGATCGGCATTGGGAATGCAGATAAGGATCCTGTCTTTGACTGACGTCTTCGGCCGAATTTTCTCGCGCTCCAAGAGGCATTTCGAGAAAAAATTCTCTCCTCTAGAGGATTACAGCATGGTTTGTTAAGGTTTTTTGTATTTTCTACGATGATTTATGCTTAATGATAGTGATAGAATTTTAAGCAGAAAATAAAAAGTTGGTAGTAGGCAGAAAATGAAAAGTAAGCATTCTGGTTTCAATTACAGTCTCAGCTTAACTGAGTTTAATGCTGATGTGGGTTCCACAGATCAATCCCACTGATAGGTGACTGCTGATGGCACTGATCGAGAGAACTAGCTGAGAGACAAGCGAAACGAATGGTCCGGATTGTGTGGTGGTGAACGCAATAGCCCCGGAAAGGACAATAGCACGTTCGTACCCCACTACAATCACCTGCGATCTGGAGTTTTGCAAATATCTCAGCATCGTTGGGGTAGGATTTCAGCTTTTTTTATATGTCACGACATCGTTTCGCTCGTACTTTACTTTGAAGCCAAACTTCTAAGAAACATGAGCTTTCATTGAGAACTTTCCTTATACTTAAGTGTGAGTATTTATAAAGCTATCTGATGTTGGAAACTTCTCATTGGCTGTGGAGAGGAGAGATTGAAATGTGTTACAAATAAAAACAACCGGTAAATTTAATGATTTGTGTTCGATTTAACTGCTGAAAAAAAGAGATCTGCTTTGGATGAATTTCAGTAAAGACTCTTCAATGAATACTCACAGCTGTACGGTCTCCTGGGCCCACGGCAACCACATACGATGAAAGTCGACCAGTGTGCCATCCTTGTCGAAGATCACCAACTTCACTTCATTGTCGACCGTCATCTACAATGAGAAAAGCTCTCATATCGTTCAATGCCCACAGAAACACATCGAACATCAACGCGCTCTGATTTCGATGATCACGAAAACTTTCAGGTGTTTAAAGATGATACAAGAAGAAATGAAATCATAATCCCTTAGGAAACGGCCATTTTTATTTTCAAAGAAAGACGGAAATAAAGAGTAAAACGAACGTTTTGAATTAATCTCACGACCGATTTTCTATTAACCTCGCAATGATCAAGTAATTCTTCGTATTCTTGTTGAGCTGCTTGTTGACTTTCATTTCATCATGACTGTCGTAAAATGCTAGTCTAGCAATTCTCCCTGGAGTCCTGAGATAGCCGGGGTGGATCGTCCCAACTGTATTGCAGAGAGTAATGTTTTCCCAGACAAGTCTGTTACCAATTTCCCAATCCCAGTGGGTGGAGAGGCTTGGCTGGTTCGGAGCAGAATCGAAATAGCACTATGCTCATGATGACGTGTTATCCGCCCCATTTTTGGAGTATTGCAAAGCAAAATGTTATCAAACGTAAGCAGTCTAAGAAAATTATCTTAGGCTTCTATTAATGTGCATAAAAAGTAAAAAACTTATAGAATCCATCGAAACAGTTCTTTCTGGAACTGGAAAACCTCGTCGAACTAAGGATATTTTGAGTTGTTCCTCAAACGGAAATCATATTTATCGTAAAAATAGTGCCTAATAAGGACCAAGAAGCTTGCAGCCGGTGTTTGAGAGACCACGCTTATATTCCTTGAAGAAGCCTATTCCTATGAAGAAGCAGAGCGAAAAAATAAAACTTAAAATGGCAAAACTGATAGCTCGTCTGCAAGCTTCTATTTATTTGTTTTACGGGACCTCTTAAGAAGTTGATAGAGAATATATTCGTCAATACAAGCGAGAGATGCAACAGTTCTTGGTGACAAACATTTGACATGAGCACGTCACGAAGAGACCAGTCTGTGAGGAGAATGAGGCGGAGCTGGAATATGAGGCAATGGCGTTTACAGTAGTCTGTGACGAAAAGCTTATCAGCATACTACGGTAATCGATTGAAAGAAAAGCCGATGAATGAGAACACATTGTGTTGTTTGTATTGTGGCCATTCCTCTTAATTTTTGGCTCTTTTGAGCTCTAATCATTTTAAAGCCCTTTAGATTAATTGAAAGTGCTATTAAATTCTTCACTCTTAACAGTTTTGTCGCGTCGGAGCGGCATGGCCGGCATGGTGGCTTAGAGAAATCAAAAGAAGCTGAAGCTTCATGAAATCATTGCTTGTTGAATCCCATCATGTTGTTCTTCCATTAAGTCGTCTGACTTCTAGCCGAAATTATAATCTACTGACGAGTCCACAGGCTCAAAATACAAATGATGACCGAAACCGTAGACAATGCTTGTTGGCTGGTGAACGACCACAGGCTACTGAATGATGAACAGATGTGCCTCATCATTGGCCAACGTTCACGCTCTAAGGCGACCATATTTGAAGAGGGAATTGCATGTCCTTGTGCTGAACGTCATAAGACAAAACGCAGCCGTTTGAGATATTAAGAATTAAGGATGTGCACTGATTGGGTAACTATCTGATTTATCGGGGTTTTGAGTTCGGTTTCAGTAGAGTTCCATTTCGAAATCGATATAGGAACTGTCTGCTAGCAAATATCCGGTTTCCAAAGGATGGTTCAAACCTTTATATCTTTTTTCTAGTGCATGAAGTGCGCGAAGCCCATTGCTTAGGGACACCCTGAGACATATGCATTCGATTTTTCAACTCTGCACGGAGCCAACCAATATTCCCATCCCTCAGGGATCGACAAAATGAACCAACCTTGTTTGAGTAAAGCACTCTTCGATACGAAAATGCTGGTGGGCTTTCCTCTAACCCAAACAAGCAAATGCAGTCGTAGAGCTATCCAAAGATTCTAAGCGGAAACAATTCGATTAGCACGCGAAGTCATTCATAAATAACATAAAATCCTCAAGTAAAAGCTGAACAAACACAAATTCAAAGAGCTTTAAAGGTGGTGGCTACAAGACAGCGAACGAGTTGAAAGCAATAGTGGATCTACCCGACAAAGGCAGGCAGGTCATAAAAATACCAGCTTATCGGTGAGGCAAAAACCAATGTAATCGACATATTATTTCGAAAATCTTACAAACAGAAAAATTTTTAGGCAGAAAAGTTCGGATCTTCCGACCTCATCAATATATTGCAAACCATGCTGACTTTTTTATCGTTAAAGAATGCTTCCCACCGAAAGAAGTTCTCCAGATGTTTTTGGGACCGGTGATTAGTTGACGATTACTGTCTGATGTGCAGGCCGTCTGAAGCAAAGCTTCGTATTCAAAACCGTTCAGCTTCTGATTCCCAACAATTGAAACCTAAGAGCGTTCATTGCCCTGCGGAACTGTTGACTTTTTTCGGACATCAAATGAGAGGTAATCTTTGGATAGATTCGGACGCTCTGAATCGAGTAGCTCCTTTTTCCAGCACCACTACACTGTCGCTGTTTTCTTACCGTTGCTCTTAGTGAGTAATAAATCACAGACTTCATAGGGTTGAAGTTGAATTCGTGTGAAATTCACTAAGGAAGCTTTTTCACTTTTCGGAGTAGGTTGGCCATCGTGAGTAACTTCAAATTCAAGTTTCTCGCTTTACTCTGCCCGTCATCCAGTATGTTTCTTCACATTCATTTCACTCAATATCGTCACTTCCTCGATATCAGTGAGATCGATGGTACTATGTTATCCAAAATGTTTTCGTGGATTTCCGTCTTCAGACTCGACTTTGTTAATGACAGCCCATTGGTTTCTTCGGGGTTGAAATTTTTTTACAATTGGACAATTTCATTAGAAACAGCAAGATTTTCACACTTTTCCTTCATAGTAGTCTGTAAAAATTAGTTCTTAAGGCGAAACATTGTCAATAACCGGATGAAAAGTAAGAGATTCTAATTACTAAAAGATTCTGTAATCTTTCATTGATAAGCTCACACGAGGTTGATAAATATTCTTTATTTTCAGCTAACGTTTCGACGTCTTCATCTTCCTCAGAGCCGGTGATCCGAGTCGATGGTCCACAGTTGTTCGTCTACTCGAACTGGAGCTCTCTTCTCGCATAGAGCCGGACATTCTTTGTGAAGTATCTCACTAATGAGGCATATTCATTCGGTGATGTTCCCTTATACAAGACGGTTCTTATCGATAGCGGTCATTGTCCGGTGATAACCACTTGTTTTTTCCTGGCAACCCATCGTATAGAAGCCGATATCATTACCAGATAGTGCAAAGCACAACAATGTTTCGAAACCGACTTTCCTTTAACCTCGATATGACTAACTATTCAAATAATATATGAAACATCTAGAAATAAAAAGAGATGGAAAACTACGTTAACAAAAATCCGACCGAAACATTTCTGTAGCCTAGAGATTGAACATTTCGCCCTGAACAGTCGAAAGCTTCTCAGCTGCCGTCTCCGTAGAATGCTCTTAGAAATCTGGATAGGAAGCCTCTTCAACGAAAACCTCTAGTGGAATCAACTGATCATATCAGATAATTGCATTTGGTACATAATGAGATATTAGGCGTATTGGTGAAAAACAACGGCTTTGCCCTCTTTAACAAAGAGTACAACGAGCCCGTGCTGTTTTTTTTTCTTTGCTTCTTTTTTGAAGACTATGACGAAACAAGTGGTAGTGTGTATATTCTTTGCTTTAAATTTTACCTTGTTCTCATAGGCAGAACAATGAATAAAGCATAAATTAACCAAAATGATGCTGAGCCATTCGCAAAACTTGAATCCCTCAGCTATTTTTCTATCTACTAGTGCCGAAACGGGATTGATCTGGGGAGTTCACATCGGCATTGAACTCAGTTAAACTAACGCTGAAGTCGAAATCGCATTATTTACTTTTTTATTTACCGTCTTTTGCTGATGACACTAGTAGATATAAAAAGCACCTGAGAAAAACTCAAAGCAAGCGCCTCCGTGGCTCAGTGTGTAGTGTGGGAGCCCCGGAAAGGAAAATCGTGGTTCGATCTGGACCGGGTTCAAGTGCTACGAATAACTCAGCATCGTCGTGGCTGATTTCGGATAATATCCTACAGTGAAAATTCTAGAAGGCAGTAAGTAAAAAAATAAACAGAGCGCAAATTGTTTTACGTTGATCAAGCGCCGAATTATACCATACGCATCCAGCTCCATTCGTGGCGGCTTGGTCGATTAGGGAGTCCACCGATGTGCGAAATCAGTGCCGTTATCCTCTCAAATAATCCTGTTACAAATTTGCAGACACCGTGGAACATAGAGCCGAATTGGATCAAGGGACACGGTCTAGGCGGAGCTTCTTGAGCACTGCAGAGAACATTTAACCACTTCGCCACACTTAATTGCAGGCAGGGCAATATTTTTGCATTATTAGAAGAAAATTTTAAATGTAGCAGCTACTGCTTGGCAAATTTCCACTAGGAAAAACTTTCAATGATTTTATAAAATGAATACAAATGACAAATATCACCTTATTTAATATCACCTTTAATAACCTCAAACTCCACTTTAGCGCCCAGTTTAGTCTTTGTCCTTGTTAGGGCTATAAACGAAAAAGGGAAATTGTCTGAGACTTTTATTGACTCTATCACTTTATTCACCCCTCTCTTCTCCTTTCTAGTTCCTCTCCTCTTCGCTGCACCTCTTTTTTCTCAAACTTTTCATCCCATCTTTCTGTCTCTCCTTCTCTCTCTCTCTTTTTGCATGTCAATTCTTTTATGTAGTGCTCACATTGTCGCTTATCCATTACATTCGTTGTCGTAGGATGTTCTGCAAGAACGACATCGACTAAAAATCCGCTGGAGAATTACGCCGCGAACTTTTTCAATAAGTGCTTGCCGTTTAGCACTGCTGTTGTTCTGTTGTAAAATAAATAACGACTCAGCATCTGAAAACTGTGCTCTTACAAAACAGAGGAGGGTGCTGAAATCTTACAGTTATCAATCCTCTGCTTCTAACTTGTGGCCTGAAAATCTTTATTCAATCGCAAGAAACTTAGAACGATCCTTATGGGAGCGATTTAAATGAAAACAGATGAAAATTCCAATCGCTTTCGACTCACACTTCGACTTTTTTAGTGACTTTCTGTAAGTCTCGTCACTATTAATTGATATAAAATATAAAGTATGGAGCTCTCGGCGTTGATCTATCGCTGAGGGATGCACCACGTATTCGACTTCATTAATCATCGCTTGGAGGTGGTTGAATGCATATCTGGCCTTTACAATGACTCGCGTTGGACATGTATCGAGACAATATTGCTATCCTCATAGGGGTTGGAAAGCCTTGTGGGCCATGAGCGCGGGGATCGATTCCACGTTTGTGTTGCAGGGCACCTCCGACGACTGCTGTTAGCCTATGTTGGTCGATACATGCATATATACCCTCATGAACTGCCCTTGTTGAGTCGACACAATGTTGGTTTAAGTTGCTGTTGTTGCTGTGGTTCGATGGCTGACATTTCGGTGACATCGCCTTTTTCAACGTCTGGACGGTGAAATGTGTATAGTACTAAAGAAGATCTAGTATATAAATGAATGAAATTTTGTTTAAAAAAGAAACAACTGACCGTTGCGTGTGGGGCCACCAGTGCGTTGTTCACGTGGGATGACGAGCGAGACCCATCCAAGTCAAAAATCATTTTGAAGGAAGGCACCAGATCGCGTGCGGTAGTGAGGCACTCGCCTTTCAGGCTCGTCTTTGATCCTTTGAGAACTATCCAGAACGCTCAAAGATTCTTGTCTGCTTTAAATAAATTTCAAAAGCATCACCATCACACGTGACCAGGCGCCTTTTTCAAAACGATTTATCTTAAGTGAGTGGTTCTCACCCGTCAGCCCATGTGAGCAACACTCGAGTGTCCCCACACACACAACTAAACGGTGAGTGGTTTCTTTTTTAAATAAAATGGTGTTCATTTATATGTGAGATCTTTGTTACTGTACTACAATAATGAGGGATACCAACCTCGCGTCACCTCAATAAGCGCAGGTCGTAAGGACATAGATACATATACCGGCCATTTAATGGGATTTGTTGTCTCATAGAACATGAACGCTATCGCAACTTTAGTTTGAAGTTCTAAGGTTCTCATTCTCAGAGGTTCTTTGATGAGCCTTTAGAAACGGAAGCTCGCCGAGTTTTGCTTTAGTACAAGTGTCTATGTTGAAACTCCGCTTTTTATAATTTCAGTGAACCACATGAAGGTGACGTTGAATCGATCGCTGTACAATCTACTTCGATATCCCGGAGGACTCCATATCCATGATAAAGCGGTAGGCCCTTAGATACTACGTGAAGCTATCAAAAATAGAGTTAGCAGAGCGAAAGAAAATTGTAGATTGACACGAAAAGCAAGGTTTCGGAATGATTTTCTACTTGGTTTTAAACTTATTCGAGAACTACAACCGACGAAACCACGGATGAATAGCTTTACTAGTGCGGCGATTGGCCTAGTCAGTTGACAAGCCAATCTTGTAGTGTTTTTCTATCTAGCCATCGCTTAACTCAATTACCAATGCCAGCTCACTAAACACGTTGATTGGGATTGCCAGCAGCGTTAGGAAAAAAGCTGAACAATATGTTCATTAAAAAAGTCTTAGTAGAACGGAAATTATGTGAATCCGACCAGGGCATTAGACAAGAGAGAAATGGAGAGTGGTTGCTTATTTGCAAACACTTTATACCAAGAACTTTAGATATTAAGATTGCCCGTCCATAGATGAGGTTTCCAGAAGTTTCACTGCCTTGAAACCTCCGTGCACAGATGTTATCGGGTTGAGGTATGGAATCCGCAACAGTTTGATAATCTGTGGTCTCCTACTTGCATCTTGGTTCACCGTCGGTTTGCCTAGAATCCTGATGCAGGACATCATTAACAGGCTCTTACGTCGCTGGCTCAAGTGGAGATTTGCTGCACATTGAAACGAGGATTCTTTTAGAACGGCAGTGGTTCCTGTGACAAGTGGATTGACGAGAAGAAAAATGTATTACAATCCTAATGTTCAGGTATATTTTCCTCTACTAGATTTAGAAAATGAAACCAATAGAAAAATAGAATGAGGAAAATCTTGACGTTAGGAAAAACCTATTAGTTAAGTCATTAGGACTTTCCGTTCTTTTTTATTACTTTTATTGTACCCTCCCAGTGGCTTACCACCTCATCCTGGCTAGAAGGTGTTCCTGAGTGTCGGACTACAATGCACAATGGCGAAATTCACCCCGGCAGGGCTTTCCAAGCTGAGAAGAAGTCCGGCTTCTCCATCAGGAAGCCCAGTCAAGAGTAAACCAATACCAGGATCCACCACCGCCTTGATATCAGATTAGTTGGATGGTGGCAAATCTTCCTCTAATCCATAACGGTTGCGAGTGCCTGTGGTGGAAACGACCTGGGGCTAATTTTGGCTAGGCTGACCTTGGGACTCCAGAGGAACACAGTAGCTAAGCCATCAAAACTCCGAAAAATGAAGATTATGTTGAGATCCGCACAACCAGTGAGGATAGGCCGACCAAGTACCCAAATAAGTTTTATGCACTTTAGGAAATCGACCTGGATGGAAACGGATACCCACACTGTAATGCCGAACAATGATCAAAGGTCTTTTTCTTTTTCCACAACTGAAGCCAAAGGATTCAAAATATGCTTAACAAAACGACGTGATTTGCAAGATTTGCTAGGGAACGATGCAGAAATATTCTGAATCCATCAAAGTCTTCCCTAACAACGAGAAAAAAAAAACAAAAAAAAATTGGATACATGGAAAGACTGCCTCCGCAATCCGCGAACAAAACAATATCTTTTTCATTTTCATTTCGGAAAGACTTTATCTGCTGTATGAATCATTTTTCTTCCAAATCCTGAGATGGCCGTATCAAGACGTTTGCAGCTTCCTACTATCTGTGATAGTCGTTGGTGGCCGTTGCGGATCAGTGAGAGGCTTATCACTTTGATACCAGTTGCTTTGAAGAAAATAGTAACACTTATTGTGGTTGTACTAATAGCTGGGTTTCCCAAAAGGTTTCCGAATTCCTTGTTATTTTCAATGACTCTAGTGCATTGATGAGCCCACCGTCGCACATTTCAACTTAACAATCAACAGCTTCATCATCCATGGTAAGGCAGTAAACTAATTTAAAGAGAACTAAACCAAACGCATAACGAATTCAAGTAATAAACGAGTGCTGGAAGATGGGTTAACAAGTAAAGACGATGGTTCAAAATAGAACATCGAGCTAAATGAAACAAAGATCTTCAACGATTTTCCCTCATAAATTTTTGAGTTTGAAAGCTTGAAATTCACGGTATACTTTCCTTATGCCTAAACAACAAACTTGTGCAGATTTATATGTTTATTCCCTTCTTCCTGCCTCGATGGTCTGTAACGTCATCGAGAGATGAACTGTCCGGTTCTGTCGAATTATGATGTAGATCAGAATGATCATCAGTCAGCAGGGTTTCCAAGGATAAGAACGAATCGTCATCTCTATATGGAGTCAATCAGTGCGAATAACTACCGCCATCCCTCAAGATAGTCACTTGTCGGTAAGTGGTGACGATGTGGAGAAACACTACAACGGCTTTTGAGACCGTAGTTAGCGAAGATTTTTACCCAACCAGTAAACAGCCAGGCAAAAATTGTTCTAATGTTCATGTAATTCTATAGGATTCTTGAGGACTTGTCATTCAAGTTCTCTTTTTGTATGCTTGATATTAACTAGTGATTAAGCACAGTTATTTTAGTAGCAATACAGTAAGATTTCATGAAGATGCTTGTACGGCAATGAGAAACCTTCGATGTATTGGTCGTGGCAACCGAGAAGAAAGAGCTTGAGCGCAAGATTACACAACAATTCCACGAAAAATACACATTTCAAAAAAATAAATGGTTGTTGAAGAGCTTGTAGAGAAGACGTTACAGTACCGTCACACGTCAGTAAAGGAAAGGCAACGATCAGCCAGCGGCGGAACCAAGGTGAACTGTGCAAAGTAGTGCAAAGTGGGCGTCAAATTCTAGGACACGCCATCACAAAATGGGTGTAGTGGGACACTGAAACGAAGCGCTCCTATGGGACAACAACTGGCAGAAAAACATTGCGAAATGTTCGTCATTTTACATGAAGAATCTCACGCAGACGACTATTGACGAAGAAAAAGTCACGAATGGTCAACTAAAAATGCGGCCCACCGTAATCCAAGCGGATCACTCTTACCAGCACCATTAAAACGGCGCATATATCCGCATTGAAAGGACTTCCTTCAATCATTGGGAACACAACAATTACGATAATCTATAGTTCTTTAGTCACGAAGTTTTTGCTCGAAATTTTTCCGAAAAAGGATGTGGAAAAAAGGATAGACACAGATGTTATATGTTATTGTTTTGTGGGAAATTTCCAAATCTACAGCTTTTCCGAGCCGAGGGCGCCGTGTTGAGGTCGCCTAGCCCCCCCCCCCCTTCCCCCACCATCGGCTTTTCCCAAGAGATCTGCTTTACTCAATAGATCTACTCTGAGCATCTAAAAGGAAATGTCCAGTTGCAGAGCCGCTTTGCTGGACATGCCAAGATATAAACTCCTAGTTGTCCAACTCAAGGTCACCACAAACATCTTATATAACGATGATAAAGCTCACAACTGAGGAATGTGAAGTAAATAGATGTAAAAGCATCCAGAGATCTTTTCCTAATTGTGGTCTTCTTTTTCTGTCAGATCCTATTCTATGATGGAAGATAAATGTGCTTGAACAAGTGTCGAAAACTTATTTCCAGTTAATAAATTAGCTTTTAAAAATGATTTTTTATTAACTTTAGTCGGTGAATTAAATTAATCAGCTAAATTAAAAAATAAGTAATTGAGAGACAGACGAAACGAAGAACTCGCATGGCGTGGTGGTGAACGCGTTAGAACCCGGAAAGGTAATGGCGCGTTCGTTCCCTACCGCAGACACCTGCGGTCCGGAGTTTTGCAAATACTTCAGCTTCATTTTGGTCAATAAATTAGTTTTGAATTCTCCCAAGTAAGAGTCTCCTAACAAGAGCTACTTTTTTTTTTTAGCAACAACCTGTCATATTTCGAGTTGTAGACTTAAGCGTAGTTGATTTAACTTTAATGCTCCATTAAAAAGTCAATAGGCGTTTTCTCCATCAAGAATGATCTCCTGTTTTTTCGCAAATTTTGCGAAGAGGTGAAATGGTTGATAGAAAGGTAAAGCAAAAGCTGAATCGTAACAGGAACGACAGGACAGCGGAAAACGAGAGGCTCAAAATGCGAAGCTGGAAAATAAAGTAATTTGACATATAGTACACCATTTGCTCAAAATCATAGTTCTTCTCTTTCTCATTCCGACTTCTGCTTTTCGCTTTCCCATTCCTAACTTTTCCCGTTTTATTCTTTAGGAAGTAACGAAGGAGCTACTTTACTTTGCTGATACCAAGCTTTTTCTCTTGTTTTGTTTTTGCTATCAATACGCTTCCTGATTACATCTAGCACCTATACATAAAAAGATCAATGTAATAGTCGCTAAAAAAACGCTAAAATTGCAAATTACTTATTCACTGAGCACAGCGCACTCGTCGACCAAACAGGTAGGTCTCGTGAAGGCCTGACGATTTCATTTAATCACGGCTGATTGTGAGGAAATCGCTTTGATGCGCCGGAGTAATTTTCTCCTCTAAACTAAGCCATGCAATGTCTGAACGCTGTTCTCCCTTCTAAAACCCGTCCCACTGGAATACTGGGCAGCTTCCGGTCTAAGCGAGCACCGCGACGGCTTTTGGTTGACTGATGCTCGTTCACTCGCGATTTCCTCTGCCCCATGGCGGACGGAGTACAGCAATTCAATTTCGGCTGAAATTATTTGGCCATACGAAAACTGGCGAGGCGATAAACGCTAGTGGTCGGACCACAGTGGAAATTAAATTAGTAGTCTTTTTTTGGTTTTTTCATTTTAGTGCTCGGAAGATGTGGCTGCGCTTCCATTCCCCTGGATCTCATTACATCTCCGACCACAGCTAGTCTAATCACAAAGACCCACATAAGCTCGTAGATGTGCGAAACACAGAAAATGACCTGAAATCTGCTAGATATAAACATCTAGTTTTCGTAGTAAGACTGATGCCTCATTAATAGGTAGGAACTTGAACAACGACGAGCTAAGAAGAATTCTGGAGTGTCGCTGCTATCTATCAGTTGGTTTTGAAAAAGATGAAGAAATTCTATTTTATGACAACTGAAATAAGTAAAAAAAATAGCAAAAATTAAGTCGTTATGACTTTAAAAAACATAAGCACTGAGCGTCTCAGAAAAAATGGTAAGGGACGTTGTCAAATTTTAGAATCTTTAATGAAAAGGAAAATGGTACACAGGTGGAGACTGGTCTAGCTGAGCAGCCTCAGACGACGAAATCTTCAACGCCGAAATTTTCCTGGATATGGAAATGTATAGGGTGCGTAGAACGCTGTCCCTAACCAATGGAAATAATTACGATACACATGTGATTGCCGGCTTAATTCTGCTATAGGTTCACCAAGCTCTGAGACTCTAAGGGGATAGAAAATTCATGCCAAACTTGCCCAACCACTGAAGTGATACATTGATGGTTCTTCGCGAGTTATTGCTTAGCATGAATATGTAATCTTTACCTCTATGACGCCGTGACTGGAGTGGAATGAAGAGCGCTTCTTTTATAAATTAGTTAGTGCCGAACGCTTTGTCGCTTGCTCTTTTCACGCTCTATGTGCTTAACAACGCCAGATGTGTTACAGTTTTTCTGATTTATCTAAGGTAAATGTTGTCAGTTCTCTTCTAGGGTTCTGAGAACGTCACACAGAACGTATTTTTTCGTCTCAGCGCTTCAATTAATCGGTAGACGGTTGTAGGGCAGATTTTCTTATCTGGAGACTTACCAGGAACGTCTTTACAATTTGGACGACTTTTTCGAAGACCACTAGCTTTCTTGCGATTAGTTTTCTTGCGAAGATAGCGATAAACTCTTGAATGAACGAGCCGTTTCGCTCAAAGAAGCTTATTGGTGATGGCATGACCGTTTTTATAACTTAAATGACCATTCCGGAAATGGCTTTTCTAATGCCTTGTTTTATTGCGATAGGGTTTTCGTGAGGACGATAATCCATGCATAGAGGGAACGTTCAATTTCTTATGAGTACTATATTCATAAACTCTTTCACAGTGCTACGGCAATACTACACCACCATGAACCTTACTCTTACATGACACTACTAGTTGGTGTGATAGTTCTTTGTGATATGATAGCTAATGATGCTCCATAGAGCGAGATTTTTCCACAATTATCAATATTTCCTTTACAGGACGGCAACTCTTAAGTGGGAGAGGAAACGAGTACATGAGGATACTTGTTTGTTTTTATTCAGACGTTCTTATTATCTGATCTTGAGAAGGAGCAACATGAAGCAAGAACGAAAAGGGGTTTCATAGCGATGAAAAGTAGAAAGAAAAAAGGAAAACAGATGAAAGAGGACAACAAAGAAAGGAGTAGTGTGCAATTTGTGGTCCATAACTTATGCAAGTCATCGCTACCGATGCCCACCATAAGTATCCCTTGTTGCTTTACAGATCACGGTGAGCCCTGTTCTTTTCAATAAAATAATTTCCACAAAAAAAGAAATTATCCAACTACCCTACAACACAAGTGCCGATTAAACGAGGATTTAAGTAGTAGTAGGAAAAAATTATGGAGAAAAAAATCACGATTTCATCTGCTATGGACTGGAGAGCCCCAGCGGTAAACACCTTTGTGATTAAACCTGGCAAGTTACGCGAGTAGAGATTTCAAGGAGAGTCGGATGCTGCTGGATGAAGCAATGAAGTCAGCTTCAAGCCATCAGCGGTGCCAGTTTTTGTCCCTTGACAACCAAATTGTAGCGAACACATATATACACATACACTCGAAAACACATACCCACGTAGAGAAGCTGATTTTGTGCTTATAGAGCCGAATTTATGGAGGCCATCAAATCGTCAACCGACACTATCGTCACCCCAACCACATCATCACCGTTACCGTACAATTGGCAATGTTGAGTGAGCTATGTGATGAAAATAACTGACCAATTATTGGTAGTGGAAGAAAGATAGAAAAATGCCACCGAACAAAGACAACGATGAGTTTCAGGTGAACATTCGAGAAGTGGGTGGAACTGACCGTCATCTCTGGGGACAACAACGGCATCATGTGCCGACGTGAACTTTGGACGAGCTTCCCATTGCCATTGAGTCAACAGCAATTAGGCAATCGTTTTTTCTTGCATCTGTTCCGGTCGAGAATTAAATGGAAGGATCTCTGATTTAGTAGTAGTCTAATGATGATAAAGACCATAGCAGATCACATTTCCGTTTTTTGACTAAAAATCAAACAATAACATCTCATGGAGTATTAAGTAAATTTTTCTGCCATTATTTATTTGTATCGTCGTGATGTTTAAATAGACGACACGGAAGTGATTCACAGTCGTTTTTGTGCGCATCGATCCAATCAACTCGAAATCGCGTACCTAATCAATTCGTATGTAACGAATGGAAATGCACCCTGGTCTCATTATTAAATGATGAAACTGGCAACATCTTAAGTGTGATAGTTTTAAAATGCAAATGGAAACTCTGTTGAGAAGAAAACGGATTTTGTGAAAACGAATTTGTAAGTGTAAATAAAGGAAAAACGTTGTATTTTAAAGTGCAATTCTTAAAGTAAAAAAGATTTCTCGGTGGAATGGACATGCACTGAAATTGACCGACTACAGTCATAGTAATACACCCTGAGAAAGGGAGAGAAAGATGAGGAAGAAGAAGAAAAAGGAGAAGAAAAAGAAGAAAAAAAAAGAAAAAGGAAAAGTATTTCTGTAAAAAATGGTGGTAATGAAAATTGAGAGCAAAATTGGTCACAGTATCGAAGGAACAGCGTTATGAACTCGAATCCTTCAGCCCTGGCGAAGTGACGACGCGACGAGGGCGTGGCCAGCACGGGATAAGCCGGTGACGTCGTCGTTCATGGATCGGATGGATGGACAAGATGTAATGTGAGAGGGTACGCCAATACTTGATGACTGACTCCTACGGGTACGTCGTTGCGAATCGCCAATGTTGAGGTTAAGAGGAATGGAGTTTCTTTAACTAAAAATTGAAGTTCGGTGTCGGTACCCGGCTACGTACAGAGGCGGTTAATTGGGTTTATTATTCACCACAGAAGCATTACTAAGATGGGTAACAAGAAGCAAGACCTGAAAAACTGATAGTGTAATTATCGTGCAGCTTTTATAGAAGCGTAGGTGTCAAAGTGGTTGAGACTGGCTGTAAGTGATGAATATCTTATTGACGTGAGAAGGTTTTCGGTCTTATGATTCCAAATCGCTATAGAAGGAAGGAAAAAACTACTCCCACAATCCGAAATTGACTCATGACCAGTAATTTTTCTCAGATTATTAAGAAATCTTAAGCAAGGACATCCAATTTTTCATCTCTACACAAAAACGATGAGAAGCATTGAAGGATCTAAGCCTTTGGGATATACTTCAATGATGCTGAGACATTTGAAAAACTCCGGACAGCGGGTGTCTGCGGTGGGGAACGAACGCGCTATTACCTTTCCGGGGTCTAACGCGTTCACCACCACACCATGTTCGTCTGTCTTTCAGCTAGTTCTATCGATCACTGCCATCAGCAATCACCTGCCGGCGGGACTGATCTGGAGAAGCCAAATCTGCAACCAGTTAAGTTACCTATGGGATATTGTTTCATTCCCCAAAATGAAACAAATGTGGGATTGATATTAATGAAATAAATTTGCCAATCGTTTGCAAGTTCAATGCGTTCGCTATGTTAAGTCGTTAATATTTTTTCTGTTATGAATAAATCAATAAAGAAACGCAGTTGAAGTTGAGCTGCTCAAAAACTGAACCAACCGGGGATTTCATGCGAAGGCCGCCTTTAGACAACCAAACAACACCTACCGAAGGCGTTCAAGAATCGTGATTGAATTGGAAATACAAAGGGACCTGCTGACCTTCAACAAACAGACAAATGAGAGCGAATTCGTTTCTGTTTGTACGAGTTGTCATCGTTACCTCATCCTTTCGCGTAAATAAAGAAAGTAACACAGAGCACCTTACTGTCATTGTAGATGGATTGAAACTTTGGATTAAATCGTGAAAAACGAAACAAAAGAATCCCTAGAAACTGAATGAATCCTGGTACGCACAATGATTAAAACTTACTGTTCACCTATATTCGCCTTCGATTAAATCATGGTTACTTATCACAGCACTATGAGACTCATTTACCTTCGCTTTCTTCGGGAAATAATGAGAAGGAAAAATTGAGAATGGAGTGGATGAGTTCCCTTCGTGGTAAAGTAGACATGGGCGGTGTTCCTTTGAAACATCACGGTACAAGCTATTTCATAAGCAGAATATTTACAAAAACGTTCTGGGAAAACCTTCGATTGAGCCATAGTTAATTATCAGAGAACTACGAAACCCTTCTACCATTGTTTTTTTTGGGAAATAAGAAGAAGGAAAAACTGAGAATGGAGTGGATGAACCTTCCTTCATGGTAAAGTAGACATGATCGGTGTTTCTTTGAAGCATCACAGTACAGACCATTTCACAAGTAGAATATTTAGAAAAAACCCTGAAAAACAAATTTTTTTGAAGCAGAATTTGAAAAATCATTAGCGAGGCAGGGGCACTCTTAAGGCAGAACTCTAGAAGCAGAATAAACCCCAGAACAGTAAACTCAACAAGAGACACTGTATACTTCATGGAGACTGATATACCATAAATGAACGACACGAGAGGTTTCTTCTTGAAAAACGTTTATAAAGGAAGCCAATACATTAGAATAGTTCCTGCGTTGATAAATTCTATGGTACTGCTAGACGACAGCTTAATCGGCGTCTCTGAAGAGGAAAAAGGTTCGCCAACCTTCACTCGAATGGTCTAACTAAGAACGTATTAAAATAACAGCACTATGACAAAGATCATCTTCTAATCTGCAATGGCCAGGTGCTGGTTGCTGTGATGACATAGGAAAGAGCTTGAAGATAGGAAAGAACGGCTACATGGGCAATCCAAGGAAAGGAAATCCTTCTCGAGCAGCAATAACAAATCGAACGGAAGAAGAAGAAAAAACAAGTCGTAAGCATCAGCAATCAGCATTGATGGACACCATCTTGTTCTGCTGTGCGTAATCCCATTTGTTCGATTGCTCCGCTCTTCAATACATGGACAGAAAAACATGGACAGAAAAAAAAAACAAAGGAAGAAGAGAGAAAAAGGGGATTAATAGACTCTAATGAAATAGAAACTTAACCACGATAATATAAAAATGGCCTCACATTCTGTTGGAAGAATACGGGGGTTTCAACACCTTCATGGATTGTTAAGCTCACCCAAGATTGATAAAGATGGTTACACTCGTTAGCCAAATAAACATCTTCACCCATCACGTATTAGTTCACCAACCTAAGGAGGTACTGATTATTAGTACTGAGGTGAAATGATGGCCAGTTTGAAAGATACCATTAAACTATTAACGGTTACCAACAGTAGGTAAACGTTTCTATAGACCCAGAATCTAGATCATTTTCAGACACCTACGCATTGAAATAAATGCGTACTGATGCGAATGTATCAAATATGATTTTTCCGTTAATAAATAGCTTTTCGACTGCATGAAACTTATTTAAAAGTTTTTCCAACTGCTGGGGCATTTTTTTAAGGCAAATAGTGGCGACGAACCCCCTTTAGTCATTACATCAACAAACTCTCAGCACTGTGCTGTGTTGCTCCAGAATTACAGAGTCATTGCTGACGTGGTGTCATTCTCTTCGATATAAGCAGTGATTTAACGCCAAGGTAAACATTAAAGAATTTCCTTCTCTTCAAGACATGCAGCTGCTGTGGATTCTCGACGCCGTTTTGGTAATGCTATCGTCGAATAGCCAGAGGTCGGAATCGAATCAACAGGTGTTATATATTGCTGGACACCTCCGGCCAATGCGTTATACCCTCCACAGAGAAAATCTGCAGGAATATCTCAGCCTGGATACTTTAGGATCCGCAAAAACCGAAGGGATCAATACCGTCAAATGCGTTAGAACGTGTTGCTCATGATCTATGATTCTAGAAAACGTGAAACAATCAATGCTGCTCCTTTTCAGAGACTGCTAGGAAAGTCCACAGAAATTCTCATGCTTCAATGATATATACTCGTATTTCACTCATGCAGCGAAAAGTTACGTAAAAAGGTCTCTGATCTGACTTGGCTTTGAGAAGAGCAGAGCCTTCTTCTTTTGTTCCAGCTGAAGAAAATTGACTTCTCACAGGAAAAATTCGTATTCATATTAAATTAGTAATACTCTTCGACTAGTAAAAAGCACATAAAATCAATACTTTTTATCTCGTTTATGTATTTTATGTTTTATCCTTAAACTGAGTAGCTTCCAGATGTCGGAGAGGACGAGGTGCTGTGAGCCTAGACGCACGAGTCTGACAAATGCTTAACAAAATTTAATTTTAAGCACAGAATGCAGCGTAAAAAATAAATGTGCTCATGCTGATTAAATTGAACTGTGAGAAATAACGAGCATTTTAGAGTAGCGAGTTGTTTAAAATAATAAGTACAGTGGGGAACGAACGCGCTAATGTCCTTTCCGAGGAGTAACGCATTCACCACCTATGTACAACTGCAGCCTCAGCTTAACTGGTTTCGTTACCGATTTGGGTTCCCCAGATCAATCTCGTATACGGGTGAGTGCTGATGGCAAAAAATCAATAGAACTAGCTTAGAGACAGGCGGAACGAAGGACCCGCATGGTGTGGGGTGAACACGTTACTCCCCGGAAAGGACAATAGCGCGTTCGTTCCCCACCATAGACACTTACGGTCCGAATTTTTGCGAATATTTCACCACCATTAAAGTTATATTTCGAAATATACCATTAAATATACATTACTATTAAAAAGAGTAGACACTAAATAATAAGTTAAAATAAGTAGAGTGTTTGAAGCTTTTAAAGGATGAAAAAACGATGAAGCTTTCGGCGTTGTTTAATTCATAAGGGAAGCGCTAAGCATTGGACTTAATCAAGCATCGTTTGGAGGTGATTGAATGCATATCTGGCCTTTACAATGATTCGTGGTAGCCTGCCGATGTATCGAGTTAGTGCTGCTATCCTCATAGACAAGTCTGGCACCAATTTGCCGACCCCAGCGGAATGGAAGGCTTGGTGAGCCACCGACGCGAGGATCGATTCCTTGTATGTGTCGCAGGGATCCTCCGACCATTGCGCCACACACATCCTTAAGCCTTCTAAAATCATATAAAATTCCTTTCTCTTATCGCCTTCAAAATAATAATTCTAACGCTTCGAAATAAAAGCTGTGCAGATTCTAGAAGATTTGAGCTTAAATACCTCGCAATGAGCTATGTTTGTTAAAAAATAACGAGACAAAATGCTAGAAAAGGGAGCAACCGTAAGCTAGCCAATGACGAAATTTTCCTGATCAGCAGCATAATTGGTGACACAGCAGTTCATCGTCAATCGGCTTCTTTTCTAGCTTCCATATCTTTCACTACCTCGTAAAAATTGTTAGTAATTGAGGAAACAAGTTTTATTTCTCACAATGATCGCAGTAGGTGAACAGCGAAGGAAAGACCTTAGGTGTCACGTTTTCAACGGCCGAGTGTCCTTCATGTCCTAGACTCAAATGAATTCCAAGAAAAAACACTTATGAATGAAACCGACTTTCCTTGAGCCTCGGTGTGCTTAATCGAAGCCGCCACATCGAAACGAATAACAAACGTGCACCATCGACTCGGATCATCGGCTCTGATGAAGACGAAGACGTCGAAACGTTAGCCAATAATAAATATTGTTATCAACCTCGTGTTAGCTCATCAAAGAAAGAATACTTATGAATGAATTGAGCACTTTTTGAAGCTACTTTCTACCTGCGCTAGAAGTACAGCGGTACTTAGGAAGAGCGACGACGACAAACAAACGTTGGGAATTTCTCCTTCCGGGTCGACGGCAGTCACCTTGTTATTGTGAGATGAAGGAAAAAAGTTGTTCCTTGTAGTAGCACTAGCACTACAGGAGGCGATGTACTCGTAAGATAGCAAAACAAAAATGCCGAAAGAAAATAAAATCAAGGTTTGAAGCAGAAAATGACCAGGCTAACCAAGTAAGTTTTGCGAGAAAGCGAGATAATCAGTATCTATGAAATACGTCGTTTGAAGGTGAGAAAATCTTCGGAAAGCTTTGACGTTCGAGAACTATTCCTCTATTGGTAGTGGATTATGATGGAAATCTCTCAGAACGTTAGTGGGTCTGATTGAAGTTCAACAACTGAACTGTTGATATTAATGGCAAGTTCGTCAACTGTTTAAAAAAAAACCCTCCCAACGTATACCAAGGAAAAGATTACTTACAATAACAAGAGTTATCTTTATTTTCTTAGTCTACTTTTTTATGACCGTGCTCTACAAAACTCTTCGACGCTCCTCACTCAGTCAGTAAAAGTGTACCTTCATAGAGTTGTTCAAAAAAAGTCCCTGAACCCCTGAAGAGTCGAGTAGTTCAAATCAGTCTACTTAAAAATCCGCTTTTTGCGGTTTTTCAGTCTATTTTTCTGTTTATTTACTCGGTTTTTTAGCTTATTTATCTATTCGTTCACTTATTTGCTTGGCCAATGTATTTCCCAAACATTGGGGTCGCGTGTGGCGCAGTGGTAGGAAGCACCCTACAACACAGACGTGGAATCGATTCTCGCCCCCTGGACTCACTAAGCATTCCTTCCCTCTGGGGTCGGGAAATTGGTACATGACTTGTCTGTGAGGAAAACAGCACTGGTTCGATACATCGGTAGGCCACCGCGAGTCATTGTACAGGGCAGATGTGCATTCAATCGCCTCCAAACGATGCTTAATGAAGTCAAATGCATGGCGCATCCCTCAAGGATTGATCAACGCCAAGAACTTCAATCTTTATCCTTTATTTTTCAAGCAACAGTTAGATCACGATGTTTTCTGGTATGACAGAAAATGAGCATGACTTTTCACACTAGTGTTTCTTTCTTTTATGATCTATTTACACGCACTTTATCTTTTCATCACTTCCTACCTACGTGTCGTCTGTTCTGACATATGCCAAAAAACATTTCCTTGATTGAAACTCGTTATTCTAAACAACGTAGCTCACGGTTGTCAAGGCAATTATATTAACTGAGAAGTTCAAACGCACTGACGTATCTGCTATGAATTCAGCGCATGAGAAAATCTTAGGCAAAAAACGACTGCCGATCTTCTCGAGGAATCAAATTACTCGCAATTGAGCCGCGCCAGCCGAGAAATCGCGTTCGGAAAACTCACACGAGTGCCAGCCTACTACCGTTGACTGGCCTAGAACTGTGTGGTAACGTCCTGGTAGGTGAAATAGTGTCCTTGCGCAAAAAGGCAAAAGACTTAACATAAAGGAGTTAATAGTAAGCTTTGGAAAAGTCCTCATTACTCGTCTTTATCTTTCTCTCTTCTGTTTCACAATTAGTTTTTTCAGTAACTTACGCCTACTAGCAGAAATTGCTCAGTGAAATCAACACTGAAGTTATCTGCTCAAGGAACTGAAGAAGCGAGGTTGTAGTGAGAAACCATTTATTATGCGAGCGACCCAACCCACTAAGGCTTCGGTTCTATGCCACACCGCGCCGCAACCAAGATTCTCACACGTCTGGGGTTGGGAAATTGGCACTAGACTTGCCTGCGAGAATCTCGCTCAATGTTATCCAAGCGAGAACCCTTTAGCACGGCTATCCCAAGACTTCAGGATGAGCATATTGTGACGCATGTGGTGCTAGCTCATGTAGTGGAACAATAAAATTAGCAAATCAAACAGCTTAAGAAATTGACGACTTAGCGAATGTTGTTATGTTCCCTCATATTGTTAGATGTATCTTCGTCGTTCTTTGTGCTCATTCGATACGAAGTTTCTAGAGTAGATCTTCTCAAAAAGCCCTAAGATTCCAATTTCGTCATGTCCATTTTGAAAAAAAAAACGCGTAGTCCCCACTCTTTTTAGCAGAATTATCAATTGATTATACAATAAATCAAGCATATGAGTAATAACCATAATGATGCTGAGATATTTGCAAAACTCCGGAAAAAGGGGATTAATAGACTCTAATGAAATAGAAACTTAACCACGATAATATAAAAATGGCCTCACATTCTGTTGGAAGAATACGGGGGTTTCAACACCTTCATGGATTGTTAAGCTCACCCAAGATTGATAAAGATGGTTACACTCGTTAGCCAAATAAACATCTTCACCCGGGTGTCTGCGGTGGGGAACGAACACGTTATTACCCTCTCCGGGGGCTAACGCGTTCATCACCACGCTATGTGGGTCCTTCGTTTCGGCCGACTCTCAGCCATTTATATCGATCAGTTCTATCAATCAGCGTTGTATCACGAGTAATATCCTGCCATGAAAAATTATAACAGGAACTAAGCAGAATGTTAACATTGTGATTTCCACTGCAGTCTCAGCTTAACTGGGTTCGTTGCCGATTTGGGATCCCCAGATCGATCTCACTGATGGGTGAATGCTGATGGCAAAAGATCGATTGAACTAGCTGAGAGACAGGCGAAACGAAGGATACGCATGGTGCAGTGGTGAACGCGTTAGACCCTGGAAAAGGTAAAATCGCGTTTGTTTCCCACCGTACACACCTGCGGTGCAGAGTTTTGCAAATATCTTAACATCATTGTGGTCTTTTCACACGTCATAGCCTGTCACGAAAAATTATAATAGGTAGTAAATCAAGAAGTTAGCATTCTTATCAGAAATGTTGGGTACAGATTTTGCCCTTTATTAGCGATGAAGTAAGCATAGCTATAAAACGATGCCTAAAAAGGGCAGGTCTAGAGGAATCGGTAGAAATAATTGAAATACCACCGAATACTCTTCGTCGTCAATTAGTTCTTAACCGCTTGAATGACCGTCTATGTGAAACAGCCAACTGCGTAATTTTCCCTTCCGGCAGGGACGGTGATTGTATGAGTTCGGGTACGATATTTTTGACCTCTCATAATGACTGCGCAAATGAATATATTGGCGAAACGGGCAGACCCTTGTGTATCCGTATAAAAGAACACTTAGATGCTAAACGAAAAATAAGGCAAAGTACCCCACTAGGCACGCATAGGATACAAAAGCATAGCGGAAACGATTTTGAAGTTAAAGTCAATATCCTCGCACAGGAAACTAAGACACCAACGCGCAAACTCCTAGAGGCTTTTTGGATGAATGCCAAAAGTCCGGCAATGAATAGCAGGGAGGAATGCCCAGAGGTTACACGCGACCTGGCCCCGTGTCTATATATTAATTTCTGATGTGGGGTGGCGCAATCATCAACCACATGCGACTATAATCAGCTGTTCTAACCTTCCTCATTGGAAGTCATGTAAAAAAGCGGTGAGTTTTTCGAGAAGCTGTTGATCATGTAATTGCCATGAAGTTTTTCGTCTTACTGTAAGTGTTATTGAAGTGTTTGGCCTAATAAATTGTATATCAGTATACCCTTCCAGGCTCTGAAGAAGGCGATACTGCCGAAACGTCAGCAACTGTTGTGCTGTATTGGATTGTGTGTTTTTCTATGGAAGTAAATGTATGCTGTATGACAACCTCGCGATTGCTGAACGAGAAAACTACGCATTCATATTCCAATGCCGAGGTTAATAGAAAGTCGAACCTGGGAACTGTTGAGTACAGAGTTTTTTGGAATAATGTTGAGGTGCTCACCATAAATTCGACTTGAACGTTTCTAACAAAACAGCTTTTCTTCATTTTTTTCTTCTATTATTTACAAAACTTTCACTACCGTATTCTTCCAGATTATTGAGAAATGTAGCGCATTGTTAATTAGGCTTCGGTATTGAACTAATCTCACTTAAAAACCTACCTGTTTGACAATCAGGATTGTCTGATAATATAGTCAGTTTTTCATTGCAAAGTTTTTTTAGAACAAACCACTGCTTCAGATGGTAAGAAGAAAACTTGGCTCTTTGAGTGTTGCTGCAATCATGGTGAACGGCGGCTAAACTACTTTACGATTGGTGAAGAACTTGCCGCTGAAGTAAATTCCAGCTAGACAACTTCTGGATAACTGCGTATAAGAAACGTCGTGTTCAGTACTGCCAACACGAAAATACGACTTATTGTAAGTCGTTTTGTCTTCAAGAACAGAATCAAGCGATGTTAGCGCTAGCATGTGTATGTGTATGTGTATAAGGACGTATGTACGTGGATATGCGTGCTCGTGTATATGTATATGCATATATACACATATGGAAAACAGAGAGTTCATAGGAAATATTCTTCGAAAGTCGCATGTGGAACGAATAATTTACAACAGAGAAAGAAGATCGCTGAGAATGTGCTAAAATCCTCAGCATACTAGGTTTCTTTTTTCCGAGAGCAAACTTTTGGGAAAAACTGCGCTTACCTATGATTTGGACTGCAAATTTAGTGTTGGAGACTAATAAAAGGAATAAACGTTTTCTTTGTTTCCCAAAATGCCTGCGTATTAGTGACTGGATTAGTTAACTTCTAACTGGGGAGTTTAACGTCAGGTTACCTCATCTAGTTTCTGAAAGAATTTGACTATCGTGGGAACTTACACAATATCCATCTAAGAAAGAATTACCATGACTAAAATTTTTCATGTGTCCGCCACCAACCTGAGGCTAAAGTAAGAAGTACGGGCTCTATGAACAAAAGACGCAAGGACGTATTCTGGCATGCATAACATTCTAGAAGATCCGCTTAACTAACGAATTCACCAACTAGCACCGATGTGCTATGGGCCTTGCAGTTAAGGCATACATTAAGATAAAATACCAAAATATTAAGTGAGAGAATCCGAGTCATAGGGAAGCTCGCCCAAAATTCAAGAGCGGATGAGGATTGATGACGACGTATCGTCAATGCGCCGTCGAGAAAAGAACTCGGCCATCCAATTGCTTGCAGGAAGCATGCGAATGCCCTAGCACTGCTATTCTCTGTTCTAGCAGAAATGATCCTCACCACTCATTGAAAACATCGCTGAAATGAGATAATGACAGATGTTCAAGATGTAGCCGACTTCACATCCGAACTTGATCAACTTCATGGATGACAGCTGTAAGACAATAAAGCGAATGGAAGAAAAACCACTAGCATGGCTTGTGAAAACGGATGATCTAAGTACTTAAATATAAGTTTGAGGATAAGACGATGCCGAAAGGTTCATTATACCGTGCTTATTGGATGGACAGATCATTTGCCAAACAAGACTACCGTCGAATGAGCTACTGGTTTAGCCATGATGATGTCGAAGCAGCGCTAGCATGGTGTCTTTTCGCTCCGTACACCGTTCTCAAGAAAGTAATCAATGAGGAATATGCGCTTTTCGTAAAGTGCAGTTGAAATGCTCAGAAATTGAGCCAGCTCGCGATTTCATGGGAATAAACCCGCGGACTAATCCACAAATGTTGAAGGAAAGATGTCGGCTGTGATGCCTTCCAAAATAGAAGACACCGCCGACGGACGAAAGATCCGATTCTGTTAGATCCAAAATGCACATGTATTTGTTAATTCTTGAAACTAGGTGCTTTCGAAGAAATCTAAGCGAAATTATTAGATAATAAAGTACATGTATGTAATGTTCTTGCAAGCATCCACCTAAGTAAGGACTCTCGACGAAATGGAAAAAAGCTGCTCGAAAGAGAAGTTTTTAAAAACAAATTCTTGGAATCCATTAGCGAAAGCAAAGAATTCGAAAGCAGTGTCATTCTATCATAATGAAAGCACGAAAGCATGAAAGCATGAAAATATTTCGTGAAAGCTCAGCTGCTTCATCCTTTACAGCGCCCGCTGTGGCTCTGGGACAGATTCATCTGGGTGTCGAACTACGATGTACATTACGATTGTTCTTTCTCTTAGGAATGCCGTCCACACCCAGAAGTTGTTCGCCACATTTCCACCAAAAACCTAAACGATTAGTAAACATTTTGTCTATCTGCTCCGTGATCAAGTTCTTACCAGTGGCAGTAAAAAAAAAGATAAAGGTCTCGGCGTTGATCAATCCCTGACGGATGCGCCATGCATTCAACTTCATTAAGTATCGTTGGAGGTGATTGAATGCATATTTGGCCTCTACAATGACTCTTAGTGGCCGGCCGGTGTATCGAGCCAGTGCTGCTATCCTCCCAGACAAGTCTGGTACCAATTTGCCGACCCCGGAGGGATGGAAGGCATGGTGGGCCATGGGCACATTCCACGCGCCCGTCGCAATGGCGCCTCCAACCACTGCGCCACACGCACCCTTTTTCTTTTTCTTTTGTTTCCATGCACGCATATATATATTCTGTGTATCTTGTTTCACGTGTAGAAAAACTGGTCTGTTGGTACGTTGGCGCCCATTCAAACATTATACTTGGGTCATTAAGATTTCCTGTTAATCAGGTGGCACATGGGTATAGATATGCGATACTATCCAGCTTGCCATCCATGAAAGACGAGTGACACAGGCCGTATATTACGCTTATCTACATCTCATGTATAATCACCGGTGGCAGTAAAAGTGGACGAAAACCCTATTCCACACCAAAGGTGTAATATGAAGTCACTGTTACTATTTTTAGTATATGGGACGACATTACCTGTGCGAAAATGTGCAGATCCTATCACTTTTTGTAGTCGATTCATTTCCTCGCATCCACCGTCTGCCAAGGTTTCTGACCTTTCATCTATGGCTTCGGCTGCTTCCTTGACAATTTTTCGTCATCGTCACAAATATCGTCTAGTGCTGTTCGAGTCGAATCTGCCTGTAATCCCTAGGTAGTCGTGCTGGGAGAGGCTTGGTGGGTTGTGGGCAGGATTAAGCTACTTGGGGAAATCGTGTTGTGACGTGGATCACCACCACTGGGGTATCCGCTCCATAGTGTAAGATACAAAATATAAGCTCAATTGTTGTTATATTTACGCAAAGTGTTGAATTATTATTAAAATTGAAATAGTCAAATTTTAAACCGATGTTCTTCCATAGAACAAAAAAGAATTTCAAAATTATCGAAAGTCTTAAACGATAGCTACTGCCGTTTTCTCTTGATTCCAGCTACATCAAAAAAAGTTACAGTGTCAGGCTTTATTAGAGCCTAAAACACTTTTCCTTCGAATGCCTGTGAAAATAATGACGATCATAATGAATGCGATGCTTTTAGTTCACTTTTTAAAATGAGATCTTTTTTCCCATGCTTTTAATTGATTGCTATGTTTTGTAATTAGCCCTAGTACCTCACGGGATGCACTAAAGTCATGAATGTAATTGGCATTCCAGGAAATTTTTCACACCAATCCTTCGTCGATTTGATTCCAGCAGTAGCTGGGAGCTATTGATAATGGGGCCATGCCAATTCGGTACGCAGCCAAAATCGTGCTGACGTTTTCTTGAAACTACAAAAAGCCAAAAATGACTTTATTAACTTGTATCAAAATGAAATGTTAGACAAATTTTAGAAGCGACTCTATGCAGATGTGCACTGATCTCTTAGCAACAGACGAACAATGTCGAACACGCCGCTCAAGGCACTAAATCTCGTCCATATCGAGCACGACAACTCGGACGAAACAACGTGACATGGATTCACAAAATGAAATTTCCATAATTCCTAAATGTGATCAGCGACTTAGAACGTCATAACGACCATAAATTCAATTTAATGCTTAGTGTATTGAGCAACGCTGACGAGATTTTTCAAAGTTTTCTCAGACATCTAACTACAGTACTTTTGCTGACGTTGAGAAGCTCCAACTTCGATTATAATAGATGACTCGCAGTGTTAAGTCGGGCATTTGCTCGTTTTCTCCCGAAATTCTTCTTGAAGCCACCAGAGAGGACGGTTATTCTTCTAGAAGAACGCAAACAAACAACCGTATTTTCAACCAAAAAAGTGCACAGTTTGTCCTATATAATCGAGTACTCACTTAACAAAGGCACTTTGCACGGAAGAACTCAAACTTCTCAAGGGAATTGATGCCAAGCTGAGAAGCCGCGCTCATCTAACTTTTCACATAAGCAACTGGAATGGTGAATATCAAAGAACGAAATCGATGAAGCGTTTTTTGGCTTAATAAGATGCATAAGAGTCTCACATAATCGTGAAAGCTCCACAAAATTTACATAATCTTGTTAATGTTCACAGGATAATCAGGATAGGGACCAAGTAGATTTCCATAATATCGGCGAACGGTGGTGAAGCTTGTCTACGAATGATGATCGACTTTTTTATACTGTTCTGTATATCTAGTTTTTCCTCTAAAGATTTCCCGGTTAGCTTGGCTATTCCTAAATGTCGAACTATGATCTCGAGCAAGGCTATGGTCCACTCAGCAAAGCTATCCATGCTAAGAGAAAGTAGAAAAACGTTTCCAACTGCTACAATAAAAACCATTCGTAGCATCGCTGAAGTGATAGAATGAATATTTTGCATGCACAATGTCATCTGGTTGGATACCGCTGTATTCAAAACAGCGTTTTTATCATCGTCTATGCTACCAATGTGATGGCCACGGAGGGGCAGAGAACTTGGTTTGCCGCGGCGCTGAATCGAACCAGTAACCGCACATGTATTACATGGCGCATCTAAACACTATGCCATCCCCCAACTATAAAGAAAGTAGGCTGTTTAGAGTTGGAACCTTATCGCTGTAATATTTTATATTACTCTGTGAGTACGACATATAGTACGGAATGTGAGGGCCAGTTAGAGCTTGCATTGCACATTCATTGTGTAACAGATATACGGAAAAACTTGGAACAAAAGCGAACATATGCTTGGCCTAAGGAACAGTTTCATTGATGGCCTGAACGATTGACGTACTTCTAGTTAGACGTAAACATATTCAGGAATGCCTGGTTGGGTTTCACTATGTCTAAGCACATTATATTCTAGACGCCCAATCAGTGAAAAGCCAGTGCTGTCAAGCGAAGGAGAAGGTTATGAGGAGCGACTCGTCTCGCTCCCTTCCATAGTTGCTAATAACTAAAAGTTAGCTCTAAAAAAATTCAGTAGGTTACCTGCGAGTATATTCTTCTACATTATGTACTACGTACCTTATATCTACGTACTGTAGGTAGTAGGGTGAACCTTTCAGCTACCGATCGCTCCCAAAAGAGAATGTCATGCACTAAACGTCTTTATTATCGTTAGAGATGATTGACTGTGTATTTGACCTACACAATGACTTGCGATGGTCAACCAATGTATCGAGTTAGTCATGGTATCCTGCAAAAGGAAGTCAGGTACCAATTTGTATACCCCGGGTGAATGGTGAATGCTGAACTTGGTGAGAAGAGGAGGAGGAATAGCACAGTGACAACGTATTGCACGGAACCTCTGACTGCTGCGCTACCCCCGCCCACGCTCTCGATAGAAGCAATAAAAATAATAGTTTTTTAATAAAATATGGTGATTTTTGTCGTCTTCGAAAGGAGGCGAAACCTGGCATATGATTTGATTAATTCCTATTCAAGTTAACGGCTGACAGGGTTAGAAGTTAAACAAGATATATTGTATGAGTAAGATAATGGTCGATTAATCGATAACTATATTTTGCATTCTTTCAATCAAAAGCTATAACAATTTTATTTCCGGCTAGCACTGTGGTGCATTGCTTGCGATTCTATTCTCATTACATTTCCTTCGTGTTTTCAAGAGCACAATGTGATCAGATTTCACCTCAACATCGTCTATTTCTCTACAGGATTCGTTCTGTGGAACCAGAAAAATACAAAGCTAGAAAACTGCGCTGATTGTGTAAAATACGGAATATTCCGCACTCATGACGGCACAAATAAACTCGTTGTCTATCACATGATTCCCGATTCCCGTGGGAATTCAGAGGCTCCGCAGATCCTCTCAATGCCACATGGTAAATCCAGAGTAGCTAATATCAGCAGTTTCTTAAAGCAAAGAAGCTTTACCAGATTTGAGTAAATTACTACTTTTCATTAAAAGGAATCAGAAAAGAAGTTGCAGAGTTTCCGTTCTTACAAAGTTTGCCGCAGAATGCACTTAGTTGGCTCATAATAGCGCTTAAATTAAACCCGCAACGACATCATATGAATTTTCGTCGACGGAGGCGGATTGGCAGAATATTCTTGCAAGTAGTTTCGTTGTTCTACAAGAAGAGAATAAAGCACCTTCTTTTTTTTTTTAAAGAGACGTCACTGCGGCGACTTTCGGAAAGATTGGAGAAAAGAACGTCTCCAAGATAGCCAAGTGACTTTTCTTCAACTTCTAATTGGAAAGTCTTGATTGAGGAAATTGTACCATTCTTCATACAACGTCATTAGAGAAACCATTAAAAAACATGAAGCTGTTTTAACACCAAAAATCAATCTTTTTACGAGTAAACAAGAAATTGTTATTGCACTATCTATTTGTAACAGGTGAAGTTTTGGAGGATTTCATCTTCTCTAGATCCTAGGAAGGTTATAGTAATGCCCAATCTAGCCAGCCAGATAGCTTCATAACCCCAGCAGACAGACTCGAAACCTAAACTTCAATTCCCTTGGAAGCAGATTCTTAAGGCATTCACCGTTTTCCACGGGTCTTCTACTTATCCTTCTTATTGTGTTAACATCTAGAAAAGCGCTAAAACGTCTGTATTGCAGTTTCTTAGTCAATTTTTCAAAACTGCTCTTGTATTTTGATTTTGATAAGAATTTGTGAAAATCTCCGAAAAATGTTTTGGATGTTATAAAACAAATCTCGGCGTTGAACAATCTCTGAGGGATGCGCCACGAATTCGACTTCATTGAGCAACATTTGGAGGTGATTGAATGAATATCTGGCCTTTACAATGACTCGCGGTGGCCTACCAATGTATCGAGCCAATGCTGCTGTTTTCCTAGACAAGTTTGGTATCAATTAGCCGAACCCAGAGAGATGAAGGGCTTGGTGGGCCATGAGCGCGGAGATGGATTCCACGTGTGTGTTGCAGAGCGCCTTCGACCACTGAGCCACACGCTTCCTTTTTGGATGTTAAGAATCAGCATTCACAGTAAGCATTTTAAAATTGCTCAAAATAGCGAGCGATACCTCCAACTGCTTTCACGAAAAATTGGCCAGGAAAGCTAGAATCGTGAAGTCTGAAATGTTACTATGAAACTGGCAAGGTGATACTTGCCACTTCTAAAGGAATCAGGAAGACCTCAAGCCATTAAAACTCTTTTTTCCTTCGAAATGGCATGAAACCAGCGCGGCATTTTATTAAGCTTTGTTATTACTATGCTTAGTTTTTTACTTACTGCCTACTGCAATTTTGACTCACGGCAGGGTGTTATGTGAAATTAACCACAACGAGACTGAGATATTCACAAAACTTGGATCCCGGAACAGATCGGACCACAATTTCAATCCCGTTGATGGATGATTGCTATTGGCATTGGTAGATGGAAAACTATGTGAGGGAATGGGAGGTCAAGGTCCTTCGTGGCGCAATTTGTGATGCGCGAGCTCCCAGAAAGGGAAATCGTGGCTTAATCTGGCCCGTGTCCACGTTTTGCGAATATCTCACCACTGTTGTGGTCTATTATTGTTGTTATTATCAGTATTATCGCTAACAATATCGTCATTATCATGACTTTACAGCTGCTGTTAATAACCCTTATCCGCTTGGCTTTCTATTTTTAATAACATAAAAATTATGGAAAAAATCACGTCGCAGTGAAGAAAAGTGCACAGTTCCTTTCCTAAACACTCCCCACTAAACAAAAGCCTAAAATAATAGTTACTAAAGACTTAGTACGTAATTCGCCTGAATTTCGTAATAACAACAATGGAAAGAAGATAGCTTTTTTTTAAACATCGGCGAAAATATTGGACGAACATGGCCCATGAGTGGCTGAAAACACCTAAACCACTCAAATCGAAATTCTAGAGATTTCAGCACTAAGCTTCTAATAGCGCGGGTAATCCAGTGATGGAGACGCAGGTCAGTACGAGGAAGACTTGGTTCGAATACGCCAAGACAAAACAAGGCTGAGATTCGGAGCTGAGATTTAGGTGTCAGTCTCGTCTTCGGTGACTCTTCCAACGTGACTATGCCAGGATTTGAAGAAAAATCGAGCCGACCGTGACAATCACGAAGAAGACGACAATCCTCATGTACCTATATCTCTAAGATTCAATATGTCACTGGTATGAAGATGGATTCAGTAAAGGGTAAAGAGCAGCATGTTTTTTTCATGAGAGCTCTAACAGTGGTCACTGGTACCATTGCTAATCTCAGCATACGTTCACACTTAAATAAAGCAACGATTCTTGTAAAGGAGTGCTTGAAAGCAGAAATATGAGCTGACTCCTAATTTAAATCAGATGAAAATGACCCAGCGGACTCAGCTTCGAGACGGTTTTTGCAGTTCAGATCTTCAAGAAATAATAACGCTTTAGAGCCAAAGTGGGAAATGTTTCAAGAAATGAGCGATTTGGAAGATTACTAAGAAAAGCACTAAATTGGTTTCCGGGAATGGAAAACTGACTTTGAGGAAGTGGGACAAAAAAGTGTGGTGTTGTGTTCGTTTCAGACAAATCCAACCGCATTCACAACTAAAATCAAATTTCGGGCTTCCAAGCCGCAGCTGAAGTCATCCCGATGTAGAACCATCTCGATTCGCGATCTTTTGGAAACAATGAAACGAATGAAAGAAGTGGTTGAAGGCGCATAGCATGCGAAGGTTGATAATCTAAGAAGCTTAGTACCTAAGCATAACACTACGGTGTCTTAGTTCTATAAAAAAAAAGCTCTCGGCGTTGATCAATTCCTGAGAAATGCGCCATGCATTCGACCACATTAAGCATCGTTGGGGTGAACGAAAGCATATCTAGCATCGCGGTGGGCTACCGATGTATCGAGCTAGTGTTACTATCCTCCCAGACAAGTCTGGTATCAATTTATCGATCCCGAAGGGGTAGAAGGCTTGGTGAGACTGGGAAGCGGGGATCGATTCTAAGTGTGCTGCAGAGTGGCTCCGACCACTGCGCTACAGGCACCACTTTTTTTAGTTTTGTAGGTCTTATTAATAGCGAAATTTCTTTCTTAATCGCTTGGTATACTCAAATACAGCTCCAGAATAATGTGCGTAATTTTAAAAGAAAAGCAAAAAATGAGAAACGAGAATCCTTCAAAACGCACGAAGTCTTGGACCTCCAAGTAGCTCATTTCAATGTGCAGATTTTGAGAACGTAGATGTGTTTGGTAGAGATATAGAAAGCGTTAGATATCTAGCTATTGTGGTTAAATCGTCTATCTTTTGAAGATGTAACAGCGTTTCCTTTGCCACTCCTTTCATTCTTTTTGTTATCCTACTACCATCGTCACACTAATAATTGTTTGTGTTTCTCTTTAGGTTCTCTTGTGACTTCTAAATCTGTCATTTTTTCCACCCTTTGGAATTTTGAATTCTGATCGACCATGGATTCTTTTTAATCCCTGAAATGGCTGGGCTGGAAAGCTCTTAGGTGCTCATCAAAAATGTCACGCTAATGGAAATCTATGCTTTGAAAACGGATAGAGCAAATTGCAGGAAACAGTGTTTATTCACAGCTTTACTGCACAAGAAAACTAAGTTTTATCATAAGAGTACACTGAGGAAGTCCTGTAGATGGGGTTCTTCACCACGCAGCGATGAGCTGAGCAGTGGTGGCGACGGCGATGCTTAGCAATGCGAAGATGCTCGTGAGATTCATGGTTCTGGAATTGAAATGAGGTCGTAAGCGATTTTGTCACTTTGAAGATGTGCGTGTTCCATAAATTTCCACCTTTGATATCTGAAGACGAGATTTTTACAGGCAAAAAATAGAAAGCTCGTGTTGCATTCTCGGATAACAAATTTGGGAAAAATCGATGTGCAGCAAAAAAAAAGTAAAGCAAAGCGGAAAATGTTGGCGAGAAGAGACTTCTTTTTCTGGTCAAACAACTAAGATAAGGAAGATCTTAAAGGTAAAACGAGTAGCTCAGTAGACGGGTGGCTATGATTTATAAGTGTACCAACCGGTTCCACCTAGGTCGACTCTTCTCTGCAGGAGAAGATTGAAGAACTTGTGCTAAGTGAACATGTAACTTGAAATTTCGTGATTGTGACGATTTTATTAAGTTCCTATGCAAAAAAGTTTTTGGCAGGGACTGCTGTATCAACTATTTTGCGAGTGAGAAAAATTCTCAGTCATGATAATGCCAAAGAGGCACCAGAATAGTTATAAACTGTTTAGTTTAGTCTACAGTTGGAATTACTTCGGTTCTTGAAGCTTGCCTTATTATCTACGGCCTATTGTTCCTCCGTAGCAGGAAATTATGTGAAAATGCAACCAAAATGATGCTGAAATAGCAGCGATAGTTAGAGCCTCAGGCCAACTTCGAACCCGCGATTATCCTTTAGGAGTGTACTCGCGTTACAAACTGCATCGCCGAGGCCATTTTTTCATTCTAACAGCTCTCGGCGTTGATCAATCCCTGAGGGATGCGCCATGCATTCGACTACATTAAGTATCGTTGGAGGTGATTGAATGCATATCTGGCCTTTACAGTGACTCGCGGTGGCCTGCCGATGTATCGAGCCAGCGCTGTTGTCCTCCCAAACAAGTCAATTTGGCGACCCCGGAGGGATGGAAGGCTTGGTGGGCCATGGGCGCAGGAATCGATTCCACGTGCGTGTCGCAGTGGCGCCTCCGACCACTGCACCACACGCGTCGCTGATTATTAGTACTGAGGTGAAATGATGGCCGGTTTGAAAGATACCATTAAACTATTAACGGTTACCACCAGTCGGTAAACGTTTCTATAAACGCAGAATCTAGATTATTTTCAGACACCTACGCATTGAAATAAATGCGTACTGATGCGAATGTATCAGATATGATTTTTCCGTAAATAAATAGCTTTTCGACTGCATAAAACTTATTTAAAAGTTTTTCCAATTGTTGGCGCATTTTTTTAAGGCAGATAGTAAGTAGTACTGTGAATATGACAAAAGGTGGATTAAAGAGAAATTCGTCAAAGCATTAAGTATTTTCCTGAAAGAGAGATTCATCTTTATGCCAATCTATTTGAAAAAAATGATAGAAAAAGAGCACCGGGAAAGCAATTGTTACAAATGTTTTGCATTGCAGGCACTGTGGCGAGTTCAATCCCGTTTGGCGTCAAAGTTAGTAATGCAGATAAGTTGGAGAAGAGAACATCACGAAAAAAAATGATAACATTTGCTTGAAAGATGGCATTTGACAAGGAATAAGCCGAAAAATCAATAAGTACAAAATTCATTGTGCATATGTGTAGGATCGAAATCTTCCAAATTTTCCGGAAAAGTCAAGTTTCGTAAGGGCAACGGCATAAAATCTCAAAAAACCCATCCGCCATGGCTGAAGCTATAAATCAGTCCTTTAAAATCGTCCGTGATGTTGTAGATATAAACAAGGCTTTTATGTGAATCCACGAAAGTGCGACGAACCCCCTTTAGTCATTACATCAACAAACTCTCAGTACTGTGCTGTGTTGCTCCAGAATTACAGAGTCATTGCTGACGTGGTGTCATTCTCTTCGATATAAGCAATGATTTAACGCCAAGGTAAACATTAAAGTATTTCCTTCTCTTCAGGACATGCAGCTGCTGTGGATTCTTGACACCGTTTTGGTAATGCTATCGTCGAATAGCCGGAGGTAGGAATCGAATCGACAGGTGTTATATATTGCTGGACACCTCCGGCCAATGCGTTATACCCTCCACAGAGGAAATCTGCAAGAATTTCTCATCCATGGATACTTTAGGTTCCCCAAAAACCAAAAGGATCAATACCATCAAATGCGTGAGAACGTGTTGCCCACGATCTATAGAACTGGTTCAGAGACAGGTGAAACGAAGGACCCGCATGGTGTGGGGGTGAACACGTCACTCCCCGTAAAGCACAATGGCTCGTTCGTTCTTCACCGCAGACACTTGCTGTCCGAACTTTTGCAAATATCTCACCATCATTAAAGTTAAATTTCGCAATATACCATTAAATATACCTTACTATTAAAGAGAGTAGGCACTAAATAATAAGTTAAAATAAGAATAGTGTTTGAAGCTTTTAAACGATGACCAAAACGATAAAGCTCTCAGGTTGTTTAATCCATGAGGAAGGCGCCAAGCATTTGACTTCATCAAGCATCATTTGGAGTTGATGGAATGCATATCTGGCCTTTACAATAATTCGTGGTGGCCCGCCGATATATCGAGCTAGTGCTGCTATCCTGCCAGACAAGTCTGGTACGAATTTTCCGACCCCGGCTGGATGGAAAGCTTGGTGAGCCACGGGCACGAGGATCGATTCCACGTGCGTGTCGCAGTGGCGCCTCCAACCACTGCGCCACACGCGCCCTTTGACAATTTACTAGGTCAAACACTTCAATTACACTTAGAAAAAGATGAAAAAACTCCATGGCAATTACATGATTCTCATCCATCAGATGTTACTGGATGATTAATCAATGAAACTTCGCCTTCGGCTCATGAGAATATGAAGTGGGTGTCTCTTAAAAGCACTCGGCCAATCACGCCCCAGTGGGCGGTGCTAGTGTAATCACCTGCTTTCCTCTCAGATTTTCTCCCACTAAATTTATTTTCTTATTTATGGATGTTTTTCGACCACAATTTAACATTTGGAGATCAGGATAGTTAAAAATTATATCGATGAGTCTCTCAAGAAACTGCGATGCTATCCAACTTCGTAAAGAATCTTCCGAAATGGGTGGTTTGACGAGCGCTTGAAAAGTGGAAAATATCCCATTGTTTAAGAAATATCAATAGTTTCATTAGATGAAAACATAAGCCTACCCAGTAGCGTTCACAACGGGGTGCCGGATCTTTCGACGAATATCGGCAAGTCGATTAGCGTTCTCTTTCAACGACGCATCACAGTTAGTGATCCATTTTTGCAGTCGTTTCATTATCGGAAGCTCGTCTTCAGAAAATCTGTAAGCGTAGGCAAAATAACAAAAAAAAATAGAATTTTAATGGTGCTCACACCGTTTTTTTAAACTCTGGTGACGTCACTGAAGTGATCGTCACGCTCTCTAACATATGGACAGGTTCTTCTGTGGCAAAGATAATAATCGATTTGAATAAAAGATTAATCGAAGGGTCGATTTCTAGCCAGTAGTGCTTTATTTCTACTTGCAAACTTTTTCCTCCAAGTATTAGAAGGAAAGAAAAATATTTTAATAGAGAGAGAGAGAGGGGAGAGAGAGAGAGAGAGAGGAAAAGGAAAAAGATTTTAAGGAAGAACTTGAAAAGCTAACTAAAAAAAGGAAGCATATGACCCAGGTGCTGGCCTAGGCTATAAACCCTCTATTTCTTTCTGAGTTCTTCGATAGTTGCTTAAGAATCGTTTAAATCTCTATGCTTTGTCTTTATAATCTTTTTAAGGTGATAAGATATTGATAACGTAAAGCATACTTGAGTGGAAATCCCATCACTATCAGCATATTTGGCTCATAGAAGCAAATTTGAATTGTCTCCGATAGCTGGAAATAAATCTTCGTAGACCGAAAAAAATTGCTTCAATCATAAAAAAGCGATTACTGGAGCAGAGAAGAGAATGGCCTCTGCGCTTGAAAAAGTACTTTATATTTAACCAGGGCCGTAGAGGGATTTTATGATCTAGTTGGATTAAGTAATAAAAAGAACCGTGAGAGAGTGAACACGTAGTAATGCATCTGGTGGGTTTATAGTAAATAGAAGAAAGTGCAAAGAGTTCCCAGGATCGACTTTCTATTAACCTTGGCATAAGAATATGAAAGATATGAAAAGTTTGTCCTAGTAAATTGTATATCAGCATATCCTTCCAGGCTCTGAAAGAGGCGGTACTGCCGAAACGCCAGCTACTGTTGTATTGTATTGTGTGTTTTCCTATGGAAGTAAATGTATGCTGCACAACAACCTTTCAATTGCTGAAAAAGTGCAAAGAATGAGACGCGGAACGCCCTGCGGTTACAAACCGAGTGCAACAGAGGCATGGCCGTTGGATCAACACAGCGTTAGGGCAGCCGAGCAGCGCATCGCTAAGAAGTGAGCTAATTTGTTCCAGTTTTAGGTGACGAAACCTCCCTCCGATGTACAATGGTCAGCAAATGGCTAACATGAGAATTGGAGCCACCATAGTAGAGTTGTCCCAAAATTTTAAGAAGAAAAAGAATGAAAGATTCTATTAAATTTCATTATATTCGTGATAATAACAAACTTCTTAAAGGTAGCCGAATAGAAATGAAAATTCGAAAACCTATTTGGTTGACGCATTTGAGAAATAACAAAACGATTGAAAGAAATGCTGAAAGCAAGGCAAGAAGGTCATATTTCTATAAAAAGTTAAAGCGTTCCACAATCTATTTCAAAGGGATACTTCACACATTCGGGTATATTTGGCCTATCAAGTCAGAACTCCTACCCTCCTAGAGCACACTCCTCCTGTACCAGTTTCTCTACTTACTGTCAGTAGAAAGAGAAGATCGGTCAGCAAAGAGGCTAAAGGGTAGAATGTGGACCGCAATGAGCCTCGTTATATCGCTGCATGCGCACCAATAAATTGAAACTCATCTAAATTTGGGATGAAGCTTGTGACCGAGATCAGGCTGATTGTACGAATATCATTGACGGGGTTACATTAGCCCAGAGCGGTCTCATCAGAAAGCAAATTCTTTGTGAACGCTGAGGAAATCAAAGAAAAAACTACTTCGGAGCTCCATAGAGGTATCAAATGACATTTTTTTAAATAAACTAAAAATTTCACAACAAAATATGATGCTCATTGTCTTTCGTGAAAAGTTGGACCAAATGGGAGGCTTCGGATAGGAAGGATTTGTATGTTACCGGTTCTATTCTTTTGATAATTGAAGTGGTAACAGAAAATTTTACTTACTTGGCACTTGTACGGCCTGTCCTCAGTGGGTGTGTGGGCTCCAGCATAATCACCACTGTTCAGAGATTTGTTGCTTAAGCCATCGTGGTTTCCTTGAACCCGGAGGTCAACCAGGCTAAAGTCTGCTCCATGTTGTCACCACCACAGGCAGTCGCAGCTCTTGTGGATCAGAGGGCAATTTGCCACCGTGCGACTTTGATACCAGGACGGTGGTGGATTCTAGTATTGGTTAACTCCTAGCTAGGCCTTCTAGTGAAAACGCCGGGTTCCTTCTCAGTTTGGGAGACCTTGTTGGGGAGACGAATCCCCATGCTGTACATTGCAGTTCGGCACCCAGGAACACTTCCTAACCACAATGAGGAGGTAAACCGTTGGGCAGGCAGACAATATTTGTTTTATACAATTTAAATAGACCTAGAAAAAAGCATATTTATGTTGTACATCTATATTTTAAAAAATGTTTATTTTATAGAAGACGCGTATGGCGCAGTGGTCGGAGGCGCAATGCAACACACACGTGGAATCGATCCCCACGCCCATAGCACACCAAACTTTTCATCCCTTCGGGGTCGGCAAATTGGTACCAGACTTGTCTGGGAAATTAGCAGCACTGGCTCGATACATCGGTAGGCCACTGCGAGTTAATGTAAAGACCAGACATACATTCATTCATCTCCAGCGCTACTTTATGAAATCGAATACATTGTGCATCCTCAGGGATTGAACAACGCCGAGAGTTTTATCTCTTTTCTACATCTTTATTTCACTTCTCATCTATATGACACTTTCATAAGTACTTCTCTTAAGATTCAGTTGTTGTTGACATTCCAAAATGGTAATTTGGAAAGCTCGTCGTAGATTTGCATTCCCAGTTTTTAAGCAGAAATAGCTTTTCGAACAGGTAGGAAACGATGGTGAGAAAACTGCAATCTAACTTCATCGAGTAATTTGTCACTGTCTCACCTTGCAGTAACCTCTGACGGATTCAGCACAAGCGAAATGATTCCATGGTTGGCTCAACTTCTCAATGATTTTGTCAGTAACGAAGATCCTTCAAGAACGAATATTTTAAGGTTGAAAATGCTATGGGGTATATATACTATTTGTTATTTAAGAATCAAAGAAGTTGTTTTAGCATTTAAACCCGCACTTTAGTGTGCCTCGACTGAAAAAATAACGTCTAAAATATCCGTTCTAGTGAGTGACCAGTGCTATTCTTTTGTGCCACCGTCTGTGCTGCTATTCGTCACCTACTGAACTGGATAGGGTCGGGCCACTGCTCAGCAACCGATGGCAGGCAGGCGACTATAACGGCTGCGAAGCTATATCTCGTCCTATCGTAGTTTTATTGATCCAAAAATTCCAAAAGTTTCTGGAGTGATATGTCAGAGTAGTTGAGATTTTAAGGATGAAGAGAAAAGAGGCGGAACATTTCACTGTGTTCATCCTTCGCCGCCTGTTTGGTATACTGATGTTCATCTACAGACGACGGTTCCGAGTTTGCGGCCACTGCCACTTCATTCTTTGCTTTACCTGAAATAAAAAAGGCATCAGCTGGCCGTTTAAGCATTAAAGTAATAAAATGTAAAACAAATGATGGTCTTGAATGCATCGTTACTCAATAACTTATATTTGTAAGCAATAAGCGATTTTTCACTACTGGATTTTCCAACCGGAAAGTTGAGCAACGGCAGAGGATCACCTTACACTCATTGTGGAAATTTGAAAATTCATATGAAAATTATCATTAATAGCAAAATTTTTTTTTACAAGAGCTATTTAGCCTATCTAGGGCGCGTGTGGCGCAGTGGTCGGAGGCACCCTGCAACACACACGTCGAATCGATCTCCACGCTCATGGCATACTAAGCTTTCCATCTTTCCGGGGTCGGAGAATTGGTACCAGACTTGTCTGGGAGGGTAGCAGCACTGGTTCGATGCATCGGCAGACCACAGTGAGTCATTATAAAGGCCAGATATGCGTTCAATCACCTCCAAACAATGCATAACGAAGTCGAATGCATGGCGCATTCCTCAGCGTCGTGATTAAATTCTTACTATTGTTAAGGGGAACTTCACCGAAAGTTGTCATAAAGACGAATTTAATGCAATTGATAGAAGATAGAGAAGTGAAAAGCAAGTAATTCATCATGCATAAAAGCCAAGACACATCGTTAGGGTACTTGCTCTACGAAACGTAGGTAGGCATGTCGTAGGAAACAAAAATTTATCTGGATAATTTACTGGACCAAGTCTTCACCACTTCTCCAGGAATTAGCACATGTTCCATTCGTTCCTTTTCTTTAAGGTGGTCATAAACGGTGGTAGTCTGCTTTTAGCATCGTGACGTCTGCCAGCGTCTTCCACGAGATGACGCTGATTACCAGATGCGAAAACAGTTAGTTAACAGGACGTGGAACAGAGTCATCCATGGTGGATGGTTTTCCTAGAGGACGCCTGCTTTCTTATGAGACCTATCCCCTAGGTTTTCTCATCCATCCGCCGGCAATCGTCGCGTCACATAATCAGCCAATTTATGCTTCGCTCTTTGAGGTATAATTCTTTGCTGACGTCAAACACAAGGTAAACTTTAGTGAATCGAATTGTGCAGTCTAGTTCGTTATAGATAAATTGCTTAGTTTTTCGACGACTGCCATGTGTCAACTGTGTAGGATCGTTGCTGATGTTCCACAGGAAATAAATGTATTCTTCTTTTTCTCGTTGGCAGGACGAACTTAATGTGTTTCAAAAGTAGTTCTGGACTACTGTAAGGCTAAGCATCCTGCAAGAACTTGTCCATCGTTGTTTATCGAAAGGTGAACTAAGAAAACCATTAAGGAGAAAACCCTATGGGGTAAAAACCATTGGAGAATCAAAACACTTTCCATAAAAGGAACAGTGGCGTTTTGAGTTACTGATAACAGAGCATACTAAAGTAATAGTTTCCAGAGTGATTTTTACTAACATTTACAAGAGGAGTTCACAGACATGTGGATAGTTTGACGTCGCACAAAAGTAAACGAAAGATTCTTGCTAGTTAAGGAGTGCCACATCTCATTATTTCATTACTTTCATTATAAATCCTTTATGAAGGCAAGCCAATCACTGGTCATGAAATGAATTTCGTCAGGAAAACGAAGCTGAGAAGAGATTCTGCACATAGAAATGAGCATAAAATTTTATTTTGTACTTGTAAATGGCTAACTTACTGCCAGCTAATGAAGATTGGCTGCTGCCGCTGTTGCTGCTCTTCTCAGTAACATCTTCATCAGGTACACCGTACGCACCAATCAGTGCGATCAGCAACGGTAAAGAATGAATGAATTTCATAACTGTGGAAGGATGACGGCAGTAGCGCTTACGACTGCTAGCGCTACAGTAGTGCCAATGTTAATGTATCTCAAGCAACGCCGGAATATAAATGTTTCATCACTAACTGACTGACTGACTCAGTATATATAGTCTGTGTGATGCCCACATTTTCGCGTCGTCAATGGACTGATAGAATTTCTAATGAACAGAAGCCGTTCGTCGAATCGAATCAACGAGGACTGAAATGCGCAACTACTACGACGATTTGGTGGATTTCTGCCTACTTTTCGTTTGCCACCTAGGTGTTCTTTTATACGGATACACAAGCATCTGCCCGTTTCGCCAATATATTCATTTGCGCAGTCATTGTGAGAAAACAAGAATATCGTACCCGAACTCATACAATCACTGTCCCTGCCGTGAGGGTAAATTACACAATTGTTGTTTCACATAGACGGTCGTACAGGCGGTTACGAACTAACTGACAACGTAGAGTAGCCGGTGGTATTTGAACTATCGCTACCCGATTCCTCTAGACGTGCCCTTCTTAAGCATCGTTTTATAGCTATGCTTACTTCATCGCTAATGAAGGGCAGCACAAACGGGACTTTGTTTTGGGCAAGTGTTTCGTTTCGGCGCCTCGCTCTCCTTCTGAACATATCTCGTGGGCTTACTATTTCGTAGCCATTGGAGATGGCTATTTGCCGAGCTAAGAACATCTCGCTTTGCTTGCTTCGTAGAATGGCTCCAAGTAGAAGGTCCATTACGATGCCTCGTACTTGTTGGCTGTCCTCTGGTTGACCGCATATCTCATGAAGTCAATTTCGTTTTGTAAACTTCGGCACGACTCGATGTTGAAAACAGCGGCGGAGGAAGTTGATTGCTGTCTAGCTAAGACGATCTTTTGCCTTAGTGACAGTGCTTCTTTTACAAGTCGAAAGTATTTTGCTGGTACATCTTGTAATGAATGAATGAAAAAATGAATACATTCATATTCCAATGCCGTGGTTAATAGAAAGTCGATCCTGGGAACCAAGTTTCAAGTTGGCAAACCTTCATCCGATCAACGCTTGTAGGAATGACGACAGTAGTGCCAATGTTAATGTATCTCAAGCAACGCCGGAATATAAATGTTTCATCACTAACTGACTGACTGACTCAGTATATATAGTCTGTGTGATGCCCACATTTTCGCGTCGTCAATGGACTGATAGAATTTCTAATGAACAGAAGCCGTTCGTCGAATCGAATCAACGAGGACTGAAATGCGCAACTACTACGACGATTTGGTGGATTTCTGCCTCAGATCAAGCAAGCTTCCATCAGTCGTCACATTCGTGGTTCATAGCGAACTTGTCTTTCAGTGAGAGAACATGCGACAATAACTTCATTTATTGCTCATCATTTTGGCCAAAGGCGAAGATAAAAAATGAAGTGCGGAGCTTAGACCAATCCTTTAGGTAGATGAGCCATGCATTCGATTCATTCATGCCATTATTGAGCTTACAGAAGTCATATTTCGCCTGTACCATAACCTGTCGGAGCTAAGTGATGTAGCAGAATCTGGTGACTTCGTCGTCTTAGAAGAGTCGGGTGCCGAACCTGTGCGGATGTCGAGCTCACTTCGTCAAGGAAGATGAAAGCAATGCAGATGCTTTTAGTTTAGGACCTAATTTAATTTAAACTCGCCAAAATTAATGTCTACCTTCTACTATAAAAAGGCACTGTTGGGTGAGAATCTTTATTTTATCCGTACTCCCACTGAATTTGACTCGAGGCGATAACGAACAACCACATCGCGACGAGAACACCTGAGGACCACCGAATCGAATTAGTCTGGCTCCGAAGAGAAAGACATCGAAGCGTTAGCTGAGTAGATGTTTTATCAACCCAGTGCTAGCTTAATAACGAAAGAGGCTACTGACTACGTGCTTGTTACAAAACACACTTCCAATCACTATCTTATATCGATGAAAGAGTTAACAATGAACGAAAACCTTCACAGAATACAGCGTCCTAACTCATCAAAACAAAGTTTACGCCTACTAAAACTGTTTGTTCGGTCCTTACGTTAGGCCAAGTGAACCTACTTTTGACTCAGGATTCGGTAGTTCGTAACGAGTTTCAGCCGTGTGGAAACACTTGCCAACACGTTCGATTCGTCGATGGCCTGACGGAATTTCCAATGAGCGGATACACAGTGTAATTCCATAAGTGACTGTATAGTTCAGTTCCACTATCATTGGTTTGGCGAATCTCAATTGCTCATAGGTAGGCTGATGTTGATCAAATTCTGAGCATCAGCCCTTTGCTATAAACTAGTTACTTTATTAGCTAACCATTTTCTTTAAACCACTATTTACATGACATTATGAGGAACTGACAGTGTTAAGCGTAGGGTTCTGTTCTAAAACGCACTGTTAAGATAGGAAGTGGTTTGTTATGTTAGAGATTCACGACTCCTTGCTTTGCTTTTCCACCAAAGAGTGGCAATCCGCCTCAGAGAGGTCAGGCCATGACAGAATACAGCATACCTTTACTTCCATAGAAAAACACGCAATACTATACAACAGTAGCTGACAATACAACAGTAGCGCTGGTGTCTTAATCTCCCCGGCGAAGATATTGACTTTAACTTCAAAATCGTTTCCGCTATGCTTTTGTATCCTATGCGTGCCTAGTGGGGTACTTTGGTTTACTTTTCGTTTGCCACCTAGGTGTTCTTTTATACGGATACACAAGCATCTGCCCGTTTCGCCAATATATTCATTTGCGCAGTCATTGTGAGAAAACAAGAATATCGTACCCGAACTCATACAATCACTGTCCCTGCCGTGAGGGTAAATTACACAATTGTTGTTTCACATAGACGGTCGTACAGGCGGTTACGAACTAACTGACAACGTAGAGTAGCCGGTGGTATTTGAACTATCGCTACCCGATTCCTCTAGACGTGCCCTTCTTAAGCATCGTTTTATAGCTATGCTTACTTCATCGCTAATGAAGGGCAGCACAAACGGGACTTTGTTTTGGGCAAGTGTTTCGTTTCGGCGCCTCGCTCTCCTTCTGAACATATCTCGTGGGCTTACTATTTCGTAGCCATTGGAGATGGCTATTTGCCGAGCTAAGAACATCTCGCTTTGCTTGCTTCGTAGAATGGCTCCAAGTAGAAGGTCCATTACGATGCCTCGTACTTGTTGGCTGTCCTCTGGTTGACCGCATATCTCATGAAGTCAATTTCGTTTTGTAAACTTCGGCACGACTCGATGTTGAAAACAGCGGCGGAGGAAGTTGATTGCTGTCTAGCTAAGACGATCTTTTGCCTTAGTGACAGTGCTTCTTTTACAAGTCGAAAGTATTTTGCTGGTACATCTTGTAATGAATGAATGAAAAAATGAATACATTCATATTCCAATGCCGTGGTTAATAGAAAGTCGATCCTGGGAACCAAGTTTCAAGTTGGCAAACCTTCATCCGATCAACGCTTGTAGGAATGACGCTGAAACATCTGAACGAATACCAAGACGAGTTACTAACTTCTATATTCCTATTTCCTATCAGTTTCTTACCGTGGATTGAAGTAAACGGTCTAAGCTAAACACTATACTCGGTTCATGGAGCATAAGTTTACGCCTAAAAGTTTGGATTGTGCGGGAAGTTTTGTTGTCCAATCTTCGTGATTCATCATGCAGAGAACGGTTAGCCTGACGATTAACACCAAAAGCAGAGCATTAGAGGTGCGACTACTCAGGAGTAGATAAAGGATAAAGGATAAAGCTCTCTGCGTTAATCAATCCCTAAGGGATGCGCCATGCATTCGATTTCATGAAGTATCGTTGGAGGTGATTGAGTGCATATCTGGCCTTTACAATGACTCGCGGTGGTCTGCCGATGTATCGAGCCAGTGCTGCTATCCTCCCAGACGAGTCTGGTACTAATTTTCTGACCCCGGAGGGATAGAAGGCTTGGTGAGCCATGGGCGCAGGGATCGATTCCACGTGCGTGTGGCAGTGGCGCCTCTAGCCACTGCGCCACACGCGTCCCTTCAGAAATAGACAAATCCATTTTAAATTTTCTTCCTCTTGTTCAGACATTCTTCTATTTTGAAGCGTTTCACGAATCTTTCAACGCATGCATTAGATTCGCTAGTGTAGTCGAGGACATGTATTTGTGCTTGCAGTTATTCAACCAACGAGCCGAAAGCCTGTATAATCGTCCTTTTTGCAATTCAAACAAGAAGAAGAGCTTTGAGAAATGCAGAGCCGTAGTCGAACGTCTTACTTTCGTTATTGGTCCAATCTCAGTTTTTGTAGACCCAAGAACCTTTATTTGTTTCTTTTCTTTGAGATCACCACCCTGTGATGGTCGTTCGGGTAGTAAACGAATTCACCTGCTCATTGCAATCTGTCATCTTCATTCATCATTGAGGTATTCGATGAGCGTGATTTGCCCTGGTCTGCCAAAAAGGAAAGCTAGGGACCTTCCAAATCTGTGTCACTGACACCTTCACCTGTGGATCTGAAGAACGATACCAAGAAATAAAGAAAGTCAAAAGACTTCACAGCGCTACTTCTTTGAGACTTAATTGAGTGGAATATAATGATTTTTTGAAAGAAAACTTCTTTCGTGCAAAACAACGAACATCGACCAGACAAGGAAAACGTCACTGGAAAAACCTGGCCAGACTACAATAAAGTTGGTGATGACATCGGCTTGGATGTAACTCTTCTTTCTGATGCTTCGTTGTTTCATGATTTATGGATAGACACAGAAACTTGCTCGCTGGCACCCAGACCGCCAAAGAGCTGAGAATGAACAAATTTATGATGGTACATAAATTCGTTGTCTAGATTTTTTTTAACTAAAGATAACGGAAGTCAAAGACGAAGAATTTTTCCAGATAAATGTACCGAAAAACAGAGCTCAGAATCGAAGTCCTTTCTGCGCTGAATTGTCCAAAAAACTGCAGCTTTTGTTTTTGTTTTTTTTTTGCTTTTCCTTCTTCAGTGAGAAATGTTTTGAAAAGTCTAGATAACCATCATTCTTCACATAATTGTTGATGGCAAAAAATCGATAGAACTAGCTGATAGACAGGCGAAACGAAGTACCCGCATGGTGTGGTGGTGAACGCGTTACTCCTCGAAAAGGATAATAGCGCGTTCGTTACCCGCCGCAGACACCCGTGGTCTGGAGTTTTGCAAAATATCATCAACATAACTTTTTTATTTACTGTCTATTACAATTTTTCATAGCAGGGTATTACGTGTGATACAATCGCAATGACGCTGAGGTGTTTGCAAAACTCCTGACCACAGGTGTCTGCGAAATACGAACAAATTGAAGAATACACGAAAGAGCTCTAGAGTCGTAGATCTATCGTTCAGGTTACTGTTTCCTTGATAGTCGCACACTAGATTCCTACTTCTGTCTCCACTCACAAAACCTATCGTTTTGATGGCATTTTTCTTCAGAGCATGGGAAGATCAAGGTGACCTCAGCCTAGTTAGCCAAACACCTTCACAGCCTCAACGGAAAAGTCAAGAAACCTGGATTTCAATCGCACTGGAAAAAAGATAGCTTCTTCGCACACCCACCGTGCTTTATGAGCGTTTCGCTGAGGATTTCACGTGAAGACCAAACCCACAGAGCTCATAGCGAAAGCGCCTCTCTCATCTTAAGAAGATTTTGTAGTGGAAACTCTAAGCCTCGCAGAGAAATCGAAGACACGAGCGAGCAAAACTCTCGAGGCATTCTAGGAATCCGAAAATGGACCACACGGAGAAATGCCTCGTAAGCTTGCGTGATTTCACATGGCAGTTAACAATGGTATTTTAACGTGAAACAGCACATTCTTACATGAATACATTACGCGCAGACGTGTATACCTGCAGACACACCTACACACACATACACACATGCACACATGCACACATACACACATACACACATACACACATACACACATACACACATACACACATACACACATACACACATACACACATACACACATACACACATACACACATACACACATACACACATACACACATACACACATACACACATACCTACATTCATACATTACATACATACATACATACATACATACATACATACATACATACATAATTACATACATACACACATACATACATACATACATACATACATGCATGCATGCATGCATGCGTGCATACACTTGTTTACATCGGTACGCAATTTTTGTGAATCTGAGCCGGATTTTGCAGTTGCCAAGCAGCACCTATGGGATAGGTGACAAGAGAAAACCTATTTCCATCTGCGTGATTTTTGATGGCCTCAAGCCTCAACTGTTAGAAGGCTAATTGCTTTTAAGCATAGGTGATAATGTTGAAGGCGGTAGATCTCATTGCCCATTGCAGTTTTAAAGCTACAGCAACCCTCCTGGGGCACATGTTGCGCAGTGGCTTGAGGTGCCTCGCAGTACACAATTGATCGGGCCCTGGCTCGACCGTGCACGGCTCACACAGTTTATCATCATTTCCTTGTCGAAAAAATGCTGTTAAACCTCCGTGGAATGGTAAGAACTCTGACTTGAATCACATTGGTAGACTTTCGCAGTTTACTATGTAGGCCATACGTGTTTCAATCACTTTTGCAACGCTTGCTGAAGTCGAATTCATGGAAATTCTATCAGGAAGTGATCAACGCTGAAAATTTGTTCTATTTTTACGAGGAACATTCCAGCAACAGCGAAACAAAAATATTCGTGCTACCGTCAAGAATGTTTCCTTCGTCAGTCCCTATCCAGGCGAAAGAATGCTGTTTCTTATAGGTAGAGTCTTGAGTTCTGTAGCCAATCCCAGCGCTAGGTGTGTATGTGTTCTCGTCAGGTGGGGCGAACTTAGCGAGTGCTGTCCTCATTCGCCTCCATATACGGCCACGCTTGGCGCACGTTTGCTCCTCACGAGATCAATACGAAAGAGGCTGAGGCTTCAGTGTGGAACCGTCCGTCTAACGGAGCGCTTTTCTCGTTGCCTCGTTTCTGAGTCGAGATTTTCCCGTTAGCGATGGCGAAGATGACGACCACGTCACCCTCATGTGTTGTTTTTGTTTGTTTTGCTACCGTACTCCACTTACGTGCTTTGTTCACACATTCAGGGAGCATTCGTTGTTCCTGGGATTGTTACCTCTCATAGAGGTCTAGGAAATTAATTCTTCATCTTTCTATATCCCCTAATGCAATTTAAAGCATTTGCTAAGAGGATGTTAGTGATCTGTTGAAGCCAGATGCTTCCATATTAAGTGAATCACGTCGAATGTAAGAAATTCCTTATGCTTCATAAAAATCTGAATGCTACCCATAAAAATCATAATAAGGATATAAGGAAAGTCTTTTTTGTTTTTTCGAGTTGTGAAATATTATATACCAGAGTAAATTAACCTAAACGAAAGATTTCCCGAAAACGATACGCTGGGCGACTTTTCATGGCTAAATTTAATGAAACTAAAGATTTAAGTGGACGTGTCAAACGTGTGGCTTCTATAACATGGAAATCTTCTTCCTCATTCAGAAAAGGTTCTTTAAGGCTTATCCGATGGTTTTTGTGTCATCTGCTGTGGCCGTTGAAGACTCGAAACTGACAGCAGGGGTATTTGGGGAGATTTCTCGCTTTCTCATTCTTCACTATAACAAATTAGTAGCGCTTGAGTTGTTACCGCTCGAATTGCTTGCATGTTTTGGTCTTTGCGGAACAAAATTCGATAAAACACGACTCATTGGTGGAACCCAGGCCGGCTGTGGTGTGTTGTTGGGCTTTTTGAAGGAAAGCCATCACTACTCCGATTTTACATTTATGCAACATCAGTGAACATCTGTTATATCTTAGGTTTTACTCACACGAATACAAATTCCTGCGAACGTGCGGATTTCTTCACCTTTCATTAGTTCATTAACCTTAAGCAGTCCGTAGTTTCTTTGCCACTGCCAATGTCGGATAATGAAGCAATATGAGCATATAGGTTGGTTTGTAAGGAAGAATTAGGTGGGGAGAGTGGCGGTTGAGATTGTGTAGTTGAATTAGCCAAGCGGGTCTTTCAGATGTTGTATTGGCTGACCATCCTTTAGACAATGGTTTAAGGCCAGCTCCTCTCCGCACCTAATTCCTCCTTACATGGTTTCACTCTTAAATTGTCCCCTCAAATGAGACGACAGATAAGCATGGAAGACTTTGGTTACGGTGTGAAGCCTAGATTTTTTACTTACATGCATTTATTTTCCATGAATGTTACTTAAAATAGAAATGTTTTTCTCGTTTGGACTTGACAGTGTCATTAACCCATCGCCAGTAAGCTAATTCTTCAGATTAATTCAGCACTCTGTAACTTTTTCGGAGATGCATTTTCTTCCTTCCAGTATTCTCTGAATCTCAGAAAACATTAATCAGTCTGGAGCGATTTGTTTGCTTTCGCCATTATAATAAGAAGCGAATTATTGGCTGACGGACTCGTTGTCTACGACGAGAACAAATTACAGTCGTCGAGTTATTGCTTTAATCCTTACTCGACGACGTGATTTCTATTTTAATCATGCGATGCGATAATACTGGTCAGTTTCGACCTTACATTAACATGTCTAGGGCTCATGTGGTGCACTGGTCGAAGGCGCCCTGCAATAAACATGGGGTCGGTTGATTCTCGCCCCTGGTCCACCAATCATTCCATCCATACAGGGTCTAAAAATTGCTACCAGACTTGTTTGTGAGAGTAGTATCACTGGTTCGATACGTCGATAGGCCACCGCGAGTCACTGCAAAGGCCAAATGTGTATTCCATTGCTTCCAAACGGTGCTTAGTGGAGTCAAGGATTGATCACCGCGGAGAGCATTATCCCTTTTATTTTCTCAGCATATCTCAGCTTACAGTAAATTGTATTACTTCACGAAAGCCATTGGAATTTGCAATTTTGCCCACGAGAATAAATGCTCTTATTTTATCACAATAAAATCCTGATTTCCTCTAGCTCCACGATCCCTTTTTGCTTTAGAGCTCATATTTCCATCGCAAAGGTGACTAAACAAACGGAATCTTATCCAGCAGAACACGATTGGGATTCCAAGTGTATCATTCGTGTTTGCAGCTGCCGCTCGCGCTTGCGCTTGAAATTTTGAAACTTGTAGATTATGTATTCTTTGTTTGATGAGCTTACACAAGGTTGATAATAATATTTATTATCGGCTAACGTTCCGACGTCTTCGTCTTCATCAGAGCCGATGATCCGAAGTTCCATTGTACAGTTAGAAATATAAACGATAAAGGATAAAGCTTTCTGCGTTGATCCATGCCTGAGGGATGCGCCATGCATTCGACTTCATTAAGTATCGTTGGAGTTGATTGAATGCATATCTGGCCTTTTACAATGACTCGCGGTGCCCTGCCGGTGTATCGAGCCAGTGCTGTTATCCTCCCAGACAAGTCTGGTACCAATTTGCCGACCCCGGAGGGATGGAAGGCTTGGTGAGCCATGAGCACATTCCACGTGCGCGTCGCAGTGGCGCCTCCAACCACTGCGCCATACGCGCCCGTTATCGTACACTCTTGAAAAGATACGGTGAAAAAAAAACTTCATTGTTGGAGCAATTGTCCTCAGTTCATAAAAAGAAAACAACTTCGTCGATAAAGGGCTAAAGAAACGTTTTCTTCAAAGTCCTGGAATTTCGATCGAAGTTGCTGAAAATGGGAAGAACCAACTTTTTCAATGTAAGTCGGACACCTCAAATTTATCTGAAGAGCTGAAGCATTCTTGTGCGTGTTTTTGTTACTGCTTGTTGACAATCCATTACTGGCTCGAGGACTAATGGTTCAGCAATCTGCATTCATTAACAGCTTCCTATTTTCCATTAACATGCCTAAACAAAACTAGTTCGTTGAGTACAACCTTTCCTTCTGCGGTTGTTTTTACCCATAATTTTATCGTAGTAAAATTAAATGCCACTCGCGTGCATATACTCATTGGTTCTATTCCTCATTGTTGCGCTACTTAGCCTTCTTTACTTGACCAGAGATTAGTAAACAGATCTTTGACTGAGCAATTTGCTCGCTGTTGAAAATTTACTACAATAACAAAATCTTCGCTCACTTTCAAGAAACCATGCTCAGTATGTCGATGAACTTCTTGAATCTCATTTATTTACCATCATCCTTCCTTGTTTACGAGATATACTGACAATCAATTGATATTGATTCCCACGTTTTCTTAATCGATAATGCTACCTTCTGAGATTCGAATGTGACACGATTTCGTGGAGAATGCGATTTAGCAAAAAACTGGCGCATAGGATGCATGCTTTCTCATAATAAGCGCTTGGCTTATAATTTGTTCGAGCAGTAGCGGGGCTATCCAATAGACGAAGACACATTCGACATTGGCTAGTTGATGACATTCAACACGCTCTTGCTGGGAACCGGTCAAGCGCGACAACTTCTTGAAGCAGTTCATCACCAACATCATGAACAACTCGTCTACGTAGAAAAACAAATTCAATCAGTAAAGGACAAAGCTGATATTGATCAATCCGACTGGGTAAAACACATAGGGATAAAGCAATAGGCGTTGATTAATCCCGTAGAAGCGCGCCATGTATTCGATTCTCTCTCTATTCGTAGCAAATAGGGCTGACTGGATCCGTATATAGCCTATATAATGACACGCAGAAACATTGAATTCAAAAGCGTAAGTTGTTCAAAGATATTTGCGTGAATTTCCGTTTTCTGATATTTGTTTTCGAACCATTCGCTCTGTTTGTTAGTTGCTATTAAAAGCATGAAGCACACAAGCATGAAGCGCACCAAGCCCAGTGGTCGGAGGCGCCCTGCAATACACATGGGATCGATTCCCGTGCCCCTGGCCCACCAAGCCTTCCATCCCTCCAACGTCGGCAAATTAGTGCCAGACTTGTCTGGAAGCGCAGCAGCACTGGCTTGATACACCGGTAGGCCACCGCGAGTCATTGTAAAGGACAGATATGCATTCAATCACCTCCAAACGATGCTTAATGAAGTCGAATGCATGGCGTATCCCTAAAGGATTGATCAAAGTCGAGTCTCTGGCAAGGCTTCCCAAGCTGAGATGGAGTTCGGCGTTTCCGTCAGGAAGACCAGCTAAGTGTAAACCAATAGCAGGATCCGTCACCGTATTGGTACCAAACTAGTCACATGGTGTCAAGTCTTTCTCTGATCCACAAGGGTAGCTACGCGACTGCTTGACGATCTGACGTAGACTTTTGTCTAACTGGCCTCAGGATTCCAGGGAACCACGGCTAGAGAGAACCTGGCTAAGCCAGCAAAACTCCGAGAAACGGAATTTATTCTGGGACCCACAGAATCACTGAAGACGGGTATATAAGTGTCCAAGTGTTGAATAAAAATAGAGATTCTGTATCGAAAAAATTAGTTTTTAATAGGTGGACCTACTTGCTCACCTTTTTATTTCTTCCGTGTATGCTTGTATCTTCATGAAATCGATATATTGATTCGCTGCTTTGTCGTTTACTTTCACTTTCTCGCAGTGTTCCTTCAGTAGCTACTTTTCAACAAAGTCTAAATCATTGCTTTCTAACCAAAACTCTATCTCGATTATTTTTCGTTGATTGTACTGTAGATACCCCTCTCCTAATGATATGCCGTATTATTGTGGGTTGTCGGTGTTGCTGAGTGCCGAAGTACATTAGCGGTTTTCATACCCTATCAAGGTCACCGATGCAAAGAAGAATTTCCACATTTTCATTTCAAAATCTAGCTAAGGAAAACTTATGCCACGGCGACGCTTCACGTGTTTACTTTCTTGTCCAAAGGCCAAAGAAGCATGACATAAAAGGTGTGCTGAAAAGTTTCCTTCGATAAAAATCGTACTCTTAGCTCAGAGTCTTCGTGAAGACTGCCACACTCCGTGAATGGCACTTCGATTGCCACATTCTATCTAAAAATAGCAAAACTATAAGGCCACGTACGAAAAGTATGATAACCCTCGTCTCTTTTGAGTGGGCCAAATCCATTTAGCTTTTTAACCAAGCGATAAGAGTATGTGCAGGCTTTTCTAGTTCCCGTTCCAGTTTCTTGATAATGAAATCGACTGCAAGTGGTCCCAGATGACAAGTCACCAATCACAGTGAATTTTAATCGTTGTCCCATAAACCGATAGTCATTGACCACTGAGTATTGGTACTGTAGTTGTTCTTGGATTAATGTAATTTTCGTGCTTAGAAGTTACAATGTATGATTGATTTTTAATGCATCTTAGTACCATAAAGACATCTTCAGATGTTGTTGGTAGTGGGTGCTCTACTGCTGGCAGTATTCAGTCCTGTCACGCTGGCCGTGAAGTGCTTGGACTGCGTCGGAAAGGACTGTATGGGTTCGTTTTGTGAAGGTGACTATTGCGTCCTATCACAGTATGCGCCTCGATGGGGAACGATCGAATGGGGAAAACCACAGATCGTTAAGGTTAGTGAGCACTGTTGTTCGTTCAGGATTGCTTGATTCATTAAAATTTGCCTCTGACTAGAACCTTCCTTGACAAAATTTTTTTTTGTTAATTAATAGCAAAGGGGAAACTAATATACAAAAGCTTGGCCAACTGAACGGGTAGCCGTCTTACTCCTGATGAATTTAAACCTACGATGACAAGATGTTTAACGATTAAAGAAGAAATTTTTCGATATGACCTCCTTGCCGCCACAAATATCGTACATTTACGTCAGGATTTTTTTCATCGATTTCAACTACGAGATATCTTTGATACTACCACATTGACGCCGAGATATTTGCAAAACTGCAGACCACAGGTGTCTGCGGTGGGGAACGAACATGCTATTACCCTTTCCTTGTGCTAATTCATTCACCACCACACCATGTAGGTCTTTCCTTTCGTCTGTGTCTCAGCTAGTTCTCTAGTATTTTTGATATTGTGAACGTGTCCTCAGTAATTCCCCAATAATTCTACCACACTAAATTTTAAAAAATCGTCATTATTGATTGGCTTTGAACTTAGTTGAGAGGAACGACTTAATAATCATTGGGATGTACTTTTTTACATGGTTGGCTTCAAATCCGTTCTAATTTCTCGGATACCTCAAATAGCTTTTATTATCCCGCTTTCATAGCCATTTCCTCTGGGAATTAGAAGTGAGAGTAGGAGAAGATTATGAAGAAGAACAGGACATAATGTTACCTATTCTCACGATCAGGAGCCCAATTCGAATTTCGTGAAACCGTCTTGGCGATAACTCTCCGAATTTGATCCAAAAGGCCTGAGGTGACTCCCAGCGGTGGCAGCTCCTCAGAATTTCCACGGTTCATCGACCATGAGCACTTCAATTTCATGACAGAACGTGTCCTTTCACAAGGCAATAAACAACTCAAGAACCTCTTAACCACCTCTAGAGACGAATCACGTCCCAAATCAGTATTGGAATTCATTTCAGGGTTGCATGACAGGCTCGTTATTGCGAAAAGACATTCGGGACCACTGTGAAGCAGCAGATGACGAAGGAGAAGTAAGAATTCCCGAGAGATTTTTCTTTCGACGTTTTTAAAACTTGTGTTTCTTCGGTATCTGATTTAAATTGGAGCTATTTTTCTTCTAATAGACATTCTCGGCTAAAAGGGGAATGAAAAATTCTTTTTTCAAAGCTCAAAAGTCCGTAGACATTTTTAGTGCAGCGTGAAGAAGGTTCCATCGTCAGCTGTATTATAGTTACGAGTATAATTCGCTTCTTTTTTGTATTTGGAGTTCAAAAACGAAAATTCAAAATCACATTCACATCATGTGGCGCGGGTGACTCAGTGGTCGGAGGCGCCCTGCAACACACACGTGGAATCGATCCATGGGCCACCAAGCCTTCCATCTCTCCGGGGTCGGAAAATTGGTGCCTGACTTGTCTGGGAGGATAGCAGCACTGGCTCGATACATCGACAGGTCACTGCGAGTCATTGTAAAGGCCAGATATGCATTCAATCACGTTCAGCGATGCTTACTGTAGTTGAATGCATGGCACATCTCTTAGGGATTAATCAACGCCGAGAGTTTTATCGTTTATCCTTTTATAACTTATAAAATTTAAAGGATGAGATTACAATATTTCACAAAACGACTTACCTAGTTGCTCAATAAATTAAGTGTAGAAAAGTAAAACGAAATATCCCAATACAAGAATCTAGAGATATGGTCCATCAGATTCACCTGAGAAAAACAAACATACCTAATACTTCTCATATCATGCTTTCCCTCACCGTCTTGAGTAAACCATCTCGTCGAGAAATCCCATCCAATATCCGCAGCGGATGCTATTTGTGATAGGAGGCATTTGTGGCCGATGACATTTGTGGCAGGAGTCAGCAAATTGCTACCAGACTTGTCTGGGAGGATATCAGCACTGGCTCGATACATCGGTGGGCCACTTCGAGTCATTGTAAAGGCCAGATATGCATTTACTCACCTCCAACGGTGCTTAATGAAATCGAATGCATGGCGCATCCCTCACGGGATGATCAACGCCGAGAGTTTTATTCTCTATTTATCCTTTATTCACATTATGTTAGTTATATACGGTGCATTTTGGAACTGAAACAGTCTTTTCTCAGACAAAAGGCTTTAGGTTAAAATTTTTCCAGGAAAAGTTCACTTGTTTCTGTAAAGGAAAGGATCACTGCAACGGTGGTCGCGCATTACAACGAATTGAAGTGGAAACAGCTGAACTCGTAAGTTAACAATGTTGAAGTTAGCATGCAGCAATCGATTCTATCGATTTCATCTTATCCTACTTAGTCCTTTTTCCTATCCTACTTCATTTTGATTAGTGGTGTTGAGATTTCTCGATTAGTCCCTTACTGCTATTCGCTTGTAGTTTCGCCTGGATAGCTAGGAGAAGAACTCACATCTTTACCTGCCTGAATACATTAACCGTACTAGTTAGCCGTTTGAAATCAATAGCGAGAGACATCTGGAGTGTGGTGTTATTGGCTTAAGTCTTGCACTTTTGGATTGATGACGGAGCAAACGTGAAAATGACGAAAAAACCGCTCACAGTAGGGTGAAATCTAGGATAACATACATTATTTATTAGAATTTTGCCGCAAAATTATCCAAGAGCCTTTTTTATGACTAGAAAATGAAGCACTGATTCAACGACAAACGATTTATTTCTCGCATGTAAGTGAATTTTTGATGTAGAAGGTTAAGTTACTTCTTCGATTCTTCGACAGCCTGTCCTCACTGGTTGTGCGAGTCCCAGAGTATTCTTCATTTTTTGGAGTTTTCCTGCTTTAGCCATTGTGTTTTTCTGGAATCCCGAGGTCAGCCTGGCCAAAGTCTGTTTCAGGTCGTCACCACCACAAGCAGTCGTAGCCCTTGTGGTTCAGAGGGAGATTTGCCACTATGTGACTAGTTTTATACCAGGGCGGTAGTGGATCTTGGTAGTGGTTTACTCTTAACTGGGCTTTCTGATAGAAACGTCGGACTCCTTCTCAGCTTGGATGGACGAATCTCCCGCTGTACATTGCAGCCCGACTCCCAGGAACACCTCCCAACCATGGTGAGGCGGTAAGCCGTTGAGAGGGAATGTTAAGTAATGGTCAAAAATTCATCCAGCTTTTAAATTGCGTCATGCTCCATGCTACGAGAGTTTAGTTTAAAAAAATTACCTCATTCCTATTCGATTGGCGTCCCCAGCTCATCCGACCTATCACGTTGCCTTTCTGCCGTCTATACCCGACCAGTAACATTCGTCCATCGCTTGTATGTCCAGGAATTTTTTTTTATAACATTAGTTCTATTTCAGCTAACATGCGTGTGTTCGGGAGCACATTGTAAAGATGACACATGTATTGGAGAATTGTGTAGTTACGTAGTGAACCATCGAACGAAGGAAGTCGAAAAGGTGAAAGGGCCGTTTTTGTCATTGAAATGCTCCATAGTGTTACCAACCTCCTTTAGGACTACTGTAAGGGTAGCTGCTCACTTTTTAACAAGTTTTTGACTTTCAGTCGACATTTTAGTCTGGAAATTGGAGGGCATCTTCAGCTAGACAGCAGAAGAACGAAAACATAAAGAAATTATTCCATCCAGCGAACTTCGAAACATTTATCAAACATTCATAGAGCCTTTAAATGAAGACGAAATCGGCCAAGGGTTAAAAGTATTACAAATTTTTTGGAAATATTCTGCTTACTTCAAGTTCTTTTTATCACCATGAGTCATCGCGTGAAATCTCAAGGAAGGAAATCGATGTGCCTCCCGCTCCTAGTGCGGTGACTCTTGGTTAAAATTGAAAGGGAATGCAGGCATTTCGGCCATGTGGATTTGTTTTTTAGGGTTTTTTTTATTCAGGGTTGTGTAAATGCCTCAGTCCCGTTGGTCGAACGACGATCGATGGGAGCATGTATGATTCCACCAATCACCGGTGCTATGCATCACACAGTTGCAAAGGTAAGAGACTTTGAATACTGCAAGGCGAAAATCTCACAGAAGCTCTCCATACTTTCACCTGACGATTAGTCTTTGTTTAAATCACAATGTTTTACCTTCTATTTTTTGCCTACTACAATTTTCACGGCAGGTTACTAAGCGAAATACAACCGCAATGTTGCTGAGATATTAGCAAAACTCTGGACCGCAGGTGTCTATGGTGAGAACGAACGCGCTATTGTCCTTTCCGGGGAGTAACGCGCTCACCATCACACCATGCGGGTCCTTCGTTTTGCCTGGCTCTCAGCTAGTTCTATCGATCTTTTGCCATCAGTAATCACCCGTCAACGGGATTGATCTGGGGAGCCCTCATTGTAGTCTTTGTTTACTTCCATGTTTTGCTCTTTCTTAAGTCACGTTATACAGAATTTCTTATGCAATATTTATTTGACCTAAAATTTAAAGGGGTCCTATACGACAAACGTGGTCGCTAGTTCTATCCTGCGTTTATGAACCAACTAAAATCCCTATCGCGCCAAAGATGGAAAAATTATAGCAGGAATGCCTGGGAGGATAAAAGCCTAGACTTGGTATATGCCGTATCGAAATATTGTATAAGCCAAATAAGCGATCACTCACCTCTACGATGCTGGATGGAATCCAATACAAGGCTCGTCACCCATGGCTTGGTGAACGCTGAATGCTTTATCACTTACCATTTCTAGTCTTCCATGCATCGTATTATATCAGGTTTTCAAATATGACCGAATTATCCCAAAAATCGGCGAAATGAGTGATGATAAATGAGACTGATTTACATGGGTGCAAGCTCTGCCAAATGCTGACGACTTGCCTTTTCTGTGATAACTCTTGAATAGATATGAAATTTTATGGAAAGTCTGGAATTTCGTGGCATATCATTGGTTTTATTTTCTTCACTTTTCCTAACTGTCGCCTAATTTCAAGCCTACATTTGTAAAGCCTCTATTCGGGCGTGTCGAGCGCCACAGCTGGATGCCATGTGGTCTACGCTCGCTTGAGCGACATAAGAGGCATCAGACATTTAGTATGAAGCCCATCATCTTTCTAAACTATTTCTGAATAGAAGGCACTTATGAATGCTTTTTTGAGTTTTGCCTTTCTGGCTAAGTCATGGATGGTTGACAGCTTTCCGTGCCCTGTCGTAGAGATGAGGGACTTTTCTTTGTTGGTGGCCCCGAAGCCTTACATCTTGCGGTAGTTTGATTGAAGCTGTTTTCATCCAGTTAGGATAACAGACTCAATTCTTTTAATTCAACTACATGCACCTATACATCGATATGATTGTGCTTTTACGGAAAACGTAAATCATTTCGTCGTTTTCTCTCTTAGCAATCGCGAAGTTGCTAAACAGCATATGTTTATTTCCGTACAATAACACACATACAACACAATCGTAGCTGACGTTTCGGCAGAATCGCCTTCTTCAGAGCCTGGAAGGGTACACTAACACGCAACTTACTAGGTCAAACACTTCAACAGCACAAACAGAAAGATGAAAATCTGACCGATAATCACAAGATCTACTGCTTCTCGGAAAAACCCACCGCTTTTTTCATCTGTGCTCCACCGAGAAAGAACAGATCATTTCGTAAATCATTTCGGCAAACAAGAGATTGCAAGTCTATGAACCTGAATCTATCACTGTGTCACTTCGATTGCCGTCTTTGGCTAAGCCATCATTTTTCTTTCGAGACTGTGCCTCAAGAACTCTGATCCTCGTAATAACTCCGCCGTACATTATGTTGTATATATTGTGTATTCTAGATCATAGTTAATCCTTCAAACAGTTATAAACGCATAATCATAGGTTTTCAAGCCTAAAACTTGCTAAGACACTTTTTTGGTGGTGTCATTGAACATGAAGGATGTATGATGAACAAAAAAGCACTCGATGTCGATCAATTCCTTATGGGTGCACCATACATTCGCCTCTATTGGTAGCATCGTGGAGATGATTGAATGCATATTTGGCCCACACAATGACTTTACGGAGATCTAGCGATGCATCGCCCCAGTGTTTTTGTCTTCTTACTCTGATACCGACTGCCCTATCCTTTACGATTCAGTTTTTTCTAAGCCCAGAATCGAACCATTTGCTGCCAATGCGTTGCAACATACCTCTAACCACTGCGTTAAACGCACCATTCAAATGAGCACACTCAAAAATTCCAAAAATTGCTTGCATAGTAGCAATCTCCTATTTCACGAATTATGTGGACGCCAACCTCATTTGACTGTTATATTGCCAGTTTTTGGAGAATTCTTGTTCTGTACTTCGGGAGCATTGACGTGCCTCCTCGTCGTTGGTGTTCTCAAGGTGTCAATCGGACACGGTAAGCGGTTTTTCAACGACAAATGGGAAACGGAATGATTTGCAACTTTATCAACAGTTTAGAACATCATCTCAAGGCATTGGTGAGGTGATAAGGTACAGAAGATGAATTTCCTGACTCTACATTTAAAATGTCGTTTCAAATTCAATCACTTTGTATTCTACTGTGCTTCTATAACTGCAACTGCAAAACGAATCAGAATCTTTCTGTTTTGTGTCTCTATGGGAAATGGGTGAATCCTCCTTAATATGGGTGATGGGTAAGTTCGTTGATGCAGAGTGAATGCATCGTTGCCGCCGGCGTTGCCATGAGATGGAGGTTAATGGAGCTGTTCATGTTTTTCATACTGATGTTCTCTTAGATGCGTCATGTCTTAAACTATATGGAAAATTCCCAATTGCAGCCGTAGAATTTATTGAAGAGAAATTTGTCTGCATAATGGAAAAAAAACTTGAAACATAGATCTATTTCGAAGACTGTAAACAAAGCCGCAGGTGGAAGTTCAAATTAGACTGATTCGTCTGGAAGTTCCAGAGATATTCAGGCCAAGAACGCGAGTGGCCCATTACTTGTACGTACCCGAGGGTACACACATGGTCGCTCGCTCAGTCCAGACTCCCATACCACACAACCCTTCCATCTACACGGAGTGGGGAAATTAGAACAAAAATTGGCTGTGGAGAAAAAACACAGACTTGATGCTTTCGCAGAGACTTTCAAGCCACTGTGTAGACTAAATATCTTTCAATTATACCTCTACGGTTTTACGAATGGAGCCGAATTCAAGACGAATTTCTCAGGATTTGATTACAGCCGAATATTCTATTCTTCATATGCATTAGTAATTCACCAAGACGAAATAATAAAATAAGAACGTTTAGAAATTTTTCTACAACATCGATTTCCTCATCACATCAAACTGTTGTTGTTTTCAATCCATTAACTTTACACTTCCAGGATGCATCGGATTTGCTTAAAACTGAGTCCTGCATCTGTGGTCAGGATTACTGTAATTCGGAAAAGCCTGAAATAACGGTACCTGAGCGACAGAAATGTCAAGCTTTTGTTAACGCTAAAGTGATGGGAACACAAGTTAGTTTTATCTGATCTAACGGTTTCTGTTTTAAATTTATGAAGTAAAATGCGACTCTATTGGGACAATAATTTATACCTTTCAGATGAAATCGAAAAATATTACGTGTACCGGAGAATTCTGCTTCAAGGTATCGATTAGATCTCGCAATTTCTCGTTTATCCTTCGATTTTTTCAAAGGTTTTCAACAAATTTTTAATAAACATTGCTAATAGTTTGGTAACTATAACTGTTCCGTCTGGGCAATTCCCAGCTCTCCCTTCCGAAATCCGACATGCCATTTCGTCAGTTGAAAATCGAACAGCACCAGGTCCGGACAGGATAAGACCAGAACATCTGAAGAACTTTCCACCAGTCCTCGTAAACACACTGGCTCGGCTCTTCACACGTTACCTGACTGAATAAAAGGTCCTTACTCAGTGAAAGACCAGCAAGATCGTGTTATTGTTCAAGAAGGGTGACCTACACGATATCGGCAGCTATCGCCCCATCTGCTTGCTGTCTGTCGTCTACAAACTTTTCACTCGAGTCCTAAACAGGCAGAACACTGGACGACGGACAGCCTTGTGTGCAAGCAGGGTTTCGAAAATGATTTAGTACGATCGACCACATCAACGCGATAACAAGGCTCATTGAAGTATCTAGAGAGTACGAAAGACCGTTCTGTCTCACTTTCATCGATTTGAAGGTCTTTGATTCAATTGAGATAGAAGCAGTCATGGGATACCTTGAGAGCTAAGGAATCCCTAACTCAGTACATAAAGGTCCCTCGTGAACTGAACAAGAATTCCGAAACCAAGATATTACCATTCTACAACAATGTTAACATCAACGTTAGAAGAGTAGTTAGGCAAGGCGATACCATCTCGCCGAAATTGTTTACCGCAACCTTCCAGAACGCCGTACAAATATTGGAATGGGATATAATATGGGAGTGAAAATCGATGGTCGGCAGATACATCACCTTCGCTTTGCTGATGACATCGTCCTTATAATACCAGACATTAGCCAAGCTGAACGCATGATTGTGGACTTTGATAAAGCGTGTGGAAAGATTGGTCTTCTGCTAAATCTCACAAAAGCAATGTTCATGAAGATTGGTTCCGCATGTCCCATTCACGCTCAACGGAACGAATATCTCCGAATGCTCCAGTTATGTCTATCTAGGTCGGGAAATCAGCATGTTGAATCACTTAGCTCCACAGTTGAGCAGAAGGAAACGATTGGCTTCGGGAGCTTTCGAGAGCATCGAGAATGTAGTGAAGATGACAAAGAAGGTCGACAAGCACTTTTTATTCGGCTAACGTTTCGACGTCTTCATCTTCATCAGAGCCGATAATCCGAGTCGATAGTCCATAGTTATTCTTCGCCCCGATTTGATGTCTTCGCCTTCGTATCGAGTTGAGTCTTCCTCAGCGGACTTTCATCTTATTCGAAGAAAAAGTTGCTATCACCTGATAATAACTACTATCAACCATCAGCATCCTGTGTGAAAGAGCATCAGAAGTGAGTATGCCTCATTCGAAATGGTCCGCTGTGGAAGACTCAACTCGATACGAGGGCAAAGGCCCCACATCGAGACGAAAAACAACTATGGATTGTCGACTCAGGTCATCGGCCCTGATGAAGACGAAGACGTCGAAACGTTAGCAGAATAAAAATTGCTTACCAACCTCATGTAAGCTTACCGAAAAGGAATACATATGAGGTGTTTATTTTTTAATGAGCGCCTCGAATATGTTGGTTGGTGATAAGTTGGTGATAAGCATATGGGTGGGGAGGTAAAGCGACGAATTCAGCATAACAATTGCTAGATAAAACCACCATTGATAGAATGTTTTATTCAATTCTCCAAAAACGCATTTCTTCGGCTCACAATTGATGAACATAGTTTCCAAAACATTCTTGAGTAATCACACGTACCTTGGATGGCGGCACGGCAACACAGTGACTAGAAATATGTATACCACACGCCTGGTCGCTGGTTGAAATCTACCAGGAAGCAACAAATCTCTATGATTCCTGGCTCGGTAAATTGTATCAAAACATCTCTAAAATCGACTAGTACCAGCGACGGCTTGTGATGAAGGTGATATTCTCAGAATGTTCTAGTAGAACTATCGCAGGAAGAGAGAGTGAATGAACTCGGCCAGCATTTAATGGTATTTATGGGTAAGAAAAACTCCTTAAATTGCACTCGAGTGCACATGCAGATTCGCACATCGGCAACAAACAAATGAAGGTACTGAGATCCGTACAATATGTGAAGTTGAGTTATACAAATGAATAAAGTAGCCGATTCCAAATGCCGATTTGTCTTCCCCAGATCAATTCCGTTGACAGATGATTGCTGATGGAAAGTTAAGCAAAAAACCGGCTCAGAGAAAGGCAAAGTAAGATCCTCAGTGGTGCGGTGCGTAACACATGAGCCGGAGGAAAGCGTAGTCGTGGTTCGATCTGGCCCGGCGTCCAAGTTTTGCATATATTTCAGCATCATAACGGTTACATTTCACATTATCCCCTATGGCGGAAAATGAGCTTTAAACTTAATAATTTTAACTTATTATTTACTGCCTATTCTTTTTATAGGCAGAGTATGTTGCGAAATACAAATTCAATGATGCTGAGATATTTGCAAAACTCCTGACCGTAGGTGTCTGCTGTGGGGAACGAACGCGCTGTTACCCTTTCCGAGGACTAAAGCGTTCACGACCACACCTTGCGGATCCTTCGCAGCATACCTTGCCATTAAGAAGAGAAGGCAGTAAATAATAAGTTATTGTGATTATAACTACAGCCTCACCTGAGTTCATTGCCGATTTGGGCTACTCAGTTCAATCGCACTGACGGGTGATTGCTGATAGCACGATAGCTGATCGATTGAACTAGTTGAGAGACAAACAAAACGAAAGACCCGCCTGGTGTGGTGGTGAACACGTTAGCACTCGGAAAGGGTAATAGCGTGTTTGCTCCTCACCGTAGACACCTGTGGTCCGGAGTTTTGCAAATATCCCAGCATCGTTGAAGTTATGAATTTAGTGCTCTGAATAAAAATCTATTTAAAGAAGGCTTCATGCTCTTATTTAACTGTTGACAAGTATTTAGAAATCTGCTTAAGCAATTAAATAACCATTCTAAGCGTTCCCTATCCATAGTTATTACTTAAGGCTCGAATACAATCGAAACTGGGTCATATGTCGGAGTACAGCACAATCGGTTGTGCTTCATTCACGGGTGATGACGCGTTGGCAGAAGAACTGAATCCAACGGGATGTGCGAAATTCTCCAACGAACAACTCGAAGTGTCTGCTTGCTTCCAGGTTAGGATCACTCCTAAGCTCTTATGACTGCTGGTGAAATAAAAATAACAGAGTCGATGCACTTTCGAGCATTTAAGGAGTATTCAACAAACTTCTATTCCTAATTTTTGGAACAGCGTTTATTGTAGGAGCAAAGGTAAACCCATAGAATTCAGTCCTTTGTGGTCGCTGGTCAGGGAATGAATCCAGATGAAATGAATGCCGCATTACCTAATCATTTGTTAAAACTCCATCTGCTTTCGTAAAAAAAAAAAACAGAACAACCCAGCGCGGTTCCTAGTTGGCCGATGTGTTGCTAACTGGTGAGCTACCCTGTTTTTCCACTGGAGTCTAGAGAAAGCCATTTCGAGCCGTTCTCCAGTACGAGCGTACGGGCAGTTCAAGCAGTTCAGCTCTTTGGATTAAGTGGAGGTTCCTTACTTTGCTATTAAGATCCTTCTAGAGAAGTAGTGACTCTCGTATTAGTTTGGTGATAGTGCTTTCAAGTAGTAAAGTCAAACTAACACATTCCCGTTCCAGTTGTTTGATCGCGCAGGCAATGACTACGGATTTTAAAAGCTTCCCAGTGATCCACCGAGCACTTTGTGTTTACCAGATGGTCTTCATTCTTTTCACCACTTTGGAATAAATGGTTTTTGGTTGGTTTTGCTGAAAGTAGAGTATAACCGTGGGAATGTAAGTTTACGAATAGGTTAGAGAGATCATTGCCACCACTGATTCTCCACATTCTCCACTTTCTCATATAATGACATATAAATGAATATAACTGTTGTTTTCGTCGTCTCAAACGTTGCAGTCTTTGAATTATCAAAAAATAATGGTCAATAGAAAGACCAACTATGTGCGCTTCTATTTTATTCTCCAGACAAAGGACAAAGCTGCAATAGGACGAGCGCGAGCAAATCAGGAAGTACGAGAGCCAAGGCGAAAACCGGGTGTAAAGACTAAAGACAGGTGAGGATATCTGCGAATACTTAACACCTTCGTGATAATGCGACCTAACATTCTATGTATTTTAACGGCCATTACTCGCAATGTGTATTGAATTCGATGCTCATTTATCACTGATTTTTTTTTTCGCCGCACACAGATGTTTCACCAGACATTCTATAGTCAGGCGATAGCTTATCAAACACAGACACTGTGGCTGACGTCGGCCTAGAAAAGTTCCATTGTACAGTTAGAAATATAAAGGATAAAGGATAAAGCTTTCTGCGCTGATCTATGCCTGTGGGAAGCGCCATGCATTCGACTTCATTAAGCATCGTTGGAGGTGATTGAACGCATATCTGGCCTTTACAATGACTCGCGGTGGCTAGCCGGTGTATCGAGCCAGTGCTGCTATCCTCCCAAACAAGTCTGGTACCAATTTGCCGACTCCGGAAGGATGGAGGGTTTGGTGGGCCAGGGTGCGGGGATAGATTTCACGTGTGCGTCGCAGTGGCTCCTCCAACCACTGCGCCACACGCGCCCTTAAAAATATACAAAACTTTTTCTCGAATGGCTAACTCAGCGACTAATAGTTTGACTGGCAGTTGATTATCTCAGTATAATAAATCATAATTATCTTTTGGGATGTGGGCTGTTAAAAAAATGCCGATAAAGGATAAGGATAAAAACATAGATTTTTTTCTCTCTCAAAAAAAAAATACCGATACAGAAAAAAATACTGTTCAAAGACTTGCAAAGAGCAAAACGGCGAATGCTTAAAAGCAGCTAGTTATTGTGTGGATTGAAACATTTGGCTGGGTTGGGTAGATTGAACGTCACTTCAACCTTTCCAGGTTTTGAAGAAACTTTTTTTCAACTATTTTACCTTTCGCATGCTTAAACTTTATGACTTCTGGGAATTTTCTCATATAAAATGACTGCTAATTTGGATAGTTTTTATTTGTATTATTGCACACCGAAGGCATTCATCCACCGGGCGGGATATCCCAAGCTGAGAAGAAGTCCGGCATTTCCATCAGGAAGCTCAGCTAAGTGCAAACCAATATCAAGATCCACCACCGTCCTGGTATCAAAATAATCGCTAGGTAGCAAATGTACCTATAATCCACAGCGGCGATCGCCTCTGGTTGACGACTTAGAACAAACTTTAGCTAGGCTGAGCTCGGGATTCCAGGGAAAGACAATGGCTAAACCAGCAAAACTCCGAAAAAATGGAGAATGTGCTGGGGCCCGCACAGCCAGTTAGGTCTCCAAATATTCAAGTAAGTTAGTAAAATTATTGCTCCCATGTCTTTTCTTTGGATATGTTGAGCGAGGACTCATGTCCTAACCTCTTTCCTGAGAAACGGAAGTAGTAGAATGTCGAACTTCTCAGAAAAACCAGAGTACAGTGTTAGTAGGCAAAATGACAACAGAACAATATGGGAAAGTGTTAGATTGTTGCCCATGCTGCTTTTTCGCATGTGGATTGATATGAATACAGACTTTTTATCAGGAAGCCCACTCCAAAGATGGAGATTGAATACGAAGAAGAAGGCGAAGAAGAAGGTGAAGATGAAGAACCGGAAGATAAAAGAAAAGAAGGAAGAAAAGGGAAAGGAGATAGAAAAGGGCAAGAGGAAAGGAAAGAGGAAGAAGAAAGGGAGGAATCGGGAGAAAAGCAAGGTAAGATGTTACTTCTCATGCTGTATAAACCAATTTACAAACATTGCTATTCATAATTGGTGTTTTCAGCGCCCTCGGAGAACGACGATGAAGAGAAGGAGTTAGGAAACGAAGATGCAGAAGAAAAAGACGTGGAAGACGATGGTAAAAAACCGCCCACGGAGAAGAATTTCATATTCGAACGACCAACACAACCACCTATTCCAGATGACTCAAACACTACAATGGTAAAGAATTTCACCTATTTGACCTTTATTTTTATATTTAAGTAACATTTAGGCATGCAGTATGTTCCAATTATGGAGCATTGCCGTTTCTGCAAAAGCTTCTTGTATGTACATTATGTACATAGGAATGAAGTGCTCGTTATAAGTCTTAGCTGTTCTGGAAATCTGTTGAGATCAAATCACTCTAAGTACTGTTAAGTAAGGAAGTAAGGTAGACTATGATGAGAGCTTTTCTTACATTCTAAGTATGACGTTTGACCACAGTCAAAGGGCAGGGGACATGTAACTTCCAATCCCTTCCATGATTCCTAATCGAGGCACCTATGAGTTAAGGACCTTCGACTACTTTCCTTCATTCACACCATCCCATATTACATGGGAGACTTTCACATACTCTGGGACCCTCAGGAAAACCTTCTCTAACGTTTAGAGCTTCTTCACTAACGAAATTCGTCAGTTAGACATTGTGCCTTTACAACATGATAGGTGGTAATTGCCACGACCCCCGACCATTGTCTCTTAACCTCGGCATTGATCGGACAATTCTTTATATTCTTGTTTAGCAAACACGATGCGCTATATTATTTCCTTATTTACACACAAGGTGACGATAGCACCTCGTCTTTGCTAAACAAGAATATAAAAAAATAATGGGTGGTGCTGACCGTGTTTCGTTTGCCGTCATGTGGTGATGAGCCGAAACACCTCGATTACAATCACCATGACGAGGTCAGTCAATTCGCCTATGTGAACAATTTTCAAAGGTCATTAAGTAAGTTGTCGAGTTCGCCTTTGGCCACTCCATGTAGCCTACAGATGGGATTACGGGATTTCCCTTAGCACAAAGGGTGGTTCAAAATGATTCCATGGCTGCCTTCCTTGTACTTTCCAATCTCCTAATTACAAGCTGCTTTTACTAAACCTGTGTCTGTAATAAAATTTTCACGCATAGAAGCTCGAATCTGTGTGTTCATATCGAACACAGCAGATTGGCACGAGACTTAGATGTGAGCGTAAAACACTGAATTGATAGATCGGTAGATAGATGCCCACAAACCCTTTTCTAAATAAAATATGCATGCAATCACCATTAAGATGCTTAGTGAAGTCTATGGCGTAATCCATCCACCGCAAATCTCTGAGTGCTTTATTCTTTACGTACTGCTGGACAATGAGGCAGTAGCTGATCGTACGTACTGCTGGACAATGAGGCAGTAGCTGATCGATTTCCGCATTTGTTTAACCATTTATGCGCTATGTATGACCTAAGCTTGCAAAACGTTCCAAAAATGGCTGGAATTCCTAGGTTAATCTTTGCAAAGGAGACAAAGAAAAAGAGTTCCTAAGCTACAAGTTACATGTACCATTTAGCTAAATTGTAAAGTATAAAATAGGGAGTAAAATAGTATGAACGAAGGGTCCTTCACGTGCTCAGGCGCCTGGCCGATAACCGATTGAACTAGTTTCTTCAGTACTTCGCTCTCACATCACCAAGACGACCATCAGCTTTACTGATAGTGGTATTGACTAAGGAATACGATCCTTTTTCGTGTTCTTTGAAAGAGAACAAGCGTTCGTTATATTAGTATGACATGCGAGCAGATGAAAAATGTCCGCATCAGGTTTGAAGTGGCTGGGATCGACAAACAATTAGTGGAAAGCAAGAAAAATGATTTCTAATTACAAGACTACAATGACCATTAAAGGTATTAGCTGGCTTAATGGAAGACCCAGACAGGTGATAATCTCCGGAATGAACTTGCCTTGGTTACATTACATTTACCTCTTCACAGCACGGAATAATTCCATTGAAACGATGGTCTTTTGTGGCCACAAATTGGTTCTGTTAGTTCATGCCCTCATTGGGAGATCATTCACCATATAAAAGGGTTCGTGATAGAGATCTCTAAGCAGTTACAAGAACGTTCTTCTCAAACATCGTTTCTTCGCCACTTCTTACAATATCAGATTTCTTTCAGATTGCGGTGTTTGTTCTCATCATATTGTGCATTGTCGTCTCAGGTGCTGTGTGGAAGTTCGAACTTCACAAGAAATTATTCCGTTCCAGTTATGACAGTGTCGCCGGTGGTTAGAAGTGGACCCTAGATTTTTTCCCAAGAACGAATGCCAACGCTTTCTCACTAATTCATTCATCACAATGATTTTATTATTTCACGTCTACAGAAATGCCATATTGTAGTACCAGATAAGGACCACATGAGAAATGTCGGCATTCTGTAGCTTTTTTTAAATTCACCCATGCACCTCCGGCTACTCAGCTCGTAAACAGTAATAGTTCGTCTATTAGCTCTGCGCATCACCCACATCCAACTGAAAGTACACAACCGCTGAACCGTCTCCAATAAGAAACTTTTACTTATTACACCGAGCCCGGTGCTAAAATATAATAACTTTAGAAGGGTTCTGAAGGGTTGTGCCTATCATTTTTTTAATCATCCATTAATCCATTGGTACAACGTTATTTTTTTTACGTCCACAGCGAAACAGAAGGCACACAAAAGCGCCAGGAAACGTCGTAGTGAGAATTAGGTATAGTAGAAGGAAAGTATCCAGTACCTTTTCCAAATTCGCCGAAGCACTTGTTGCTATGACATTCGTGAAACGTCGCAGTTTACTGCTTCTCAAATCTTCCCACAACACCCAAATCTCAACCGATTCTCCAGCATCGCTTAACGCTCGCCACCGCGTAGCCTCACCATCCCAGTGCCAGACACAGGCAACCCAGTGGCACGCACTAGTTTCCTATTTGGTAGATCTAATCTCGTAATGATTTTCATAGGTGTTTTTCATTTGTTTTTGATGATTTCGTTCTAGTCTGTGTAAAAATAACTGTTTATGTTAAAGCATATTTTAACTATAACTTCACTTATATCTTCATAAAATTTTTGAAGGTTCATCTCTTTTATGCTTCTTCCTTCTGATTACTCATTTCATTTATTTATTTATTTCCCGGATCTCAACTGATTCCAACCCACTTGGTTATCATTGACTTATTCCGACCACCAAAAAAAAAATTTAGCCCCAAGCTTTTGAGTACCGTATAATTTATAGCATTGCTATGGTGATAAGGTTAGAACGATATGTTAGTATTATTGGTTTGAACTGTTTAAATAGATGGTAAAAGAAAATTAGCTTTATTTTTTTATAAAGTATTGAATTGTTATTGATTCATTCGGGCAGTTCTGAAATACGAGAAGAAGGAGAAGAAGGAATGAAGACATTAAAGAAACGATGAGTTGTACTTAATCGTTGTTATTACAATACGTATGTGAAGAATGACGATGGTTCCCTCCATCCTGACTGGGTGCGGGTAGAACAATGGTGCAAAGTGTCTAACAATACACGCAAGGTCCTCAGTTCAACTCGGCGTCCTGGTGCAACAAACAGCGCTTTATTTATCCTTAGTCGGAGAATTGGTATCAGCCTTACTTTTGAGGATAAGAACACCAATTTCATACCTTGGTAGGTCTATGGAGCTGCTTATATAAGTAAAGTATTCTTTTAGTCAAATCTATAGTCATATGGACGTATTTGGAACGCTGTTCATTTTGTACGGAATTTAGGGATTCCATAAAACGTCTTGACTGGTCTCTGACCGTAGATGAATCTTTTGCAAAAATATATTAATTTTAAGGTAACAAAATACTTCCGACTTTCTGCAGTGATTTCTCTATTGCCTGTGGAAAATTGAATAACGCAAATTTCCCACGAATGAAGCAAACCGGTGATGTCATTATGATGTCAACCATTTATCATAATCACAGATATGATACATAGTTTTTTTTAGTAAAAGAAACGGGATGCGCTTGACGTTTACTAACTAACTCCAGAAAGATCTGCCGCTTCTCCTCTGAACTAATGTTGTTCTAAGTCTCGTCATTGTTCTTTCCCATGTCGATTTAAATCAAAGAACAAAAAAAAACGAATAAAAATTACTCAAGGTCGGGTCCAGGAAAACGCCTCAGGTAAATGGATTTCAGTTGGTTAACTACAAATGGTACCAGACTTGTCTAGTAGGATAGCAGCACTAGTTCGATGGATCGGTAGACCACCGCGAGTCATTGTAAAGGCCAGATATGCATTCAATCACCTCCAAAGATGCTTTATGAAACAGCGAGAGCTTCATTTTATTTACTATTTTAACGGTGAACCATACGTATACAACATGCCTTGTCCAACAAGTCTAACATTATCACAAAAAGATGACTCTGGCTCGGAATAAATATAAGACCGTTGGTATAATTGCGATAGGATATTTTTGTTCGCCACTCCACCCGTGTTCACCTGTGTCACCTGTAGTCCCGTTGATCATCGAGTGACTCGAGCAGGCGCCAGTAAATCCTTCACTTTTCCTTGTCGCGTGCAGGAGTAGCCCAGTGGCTTTTGCTCCCTTTAGGGACGTCTCAAGCATCATATCCCTCTTCCAGGCTCTTCGTGAAGAACTCTGACCACCGGGTGGGTGGTCCTGCTGCAGTACGTTTGAAATTCCGAGGAATCAAGTCAATAACGGCTCTTGTCCATCGGTTATCATCCATACGCATTGCGTGTCTGGCCCACCATATCTTCGACTGCTTGGCGTACAGAACGGCATCTTTGATTTTCGATCGTTGACGTAGGTCGGAGCTTCGGATCCCATCTCTTACTTGTGTGAAACGTGATACTCCAAACATCCTCCTTTCGACTGCGCGTTCGATAACGCTGAGTGATCTCACTTTTTCATCCTGCTTGCGCAAAGCGATCAGGTTTCTGACGCATAGGTTAGCGCAGGAAGGACCGTTGAGTCGAAAAGGTGGGCACGGAGTCGGGTGTTCTTTGTCATCTTCACTACATTCTCGATGCTCTCGAAAGTTCCCGAAGCCAATCGTTTCCTTCTGCTCAACTGTGGAGCTAAGTGATTCAACATGCTGATTTCCCGGCCTAGATAGACATAACTGGAGCATTCGGCGATATTCGTTCCGTTGAGCGTGAATGGGGCAAACGAATCCAATCCGTTCTTCATGAACATCGTTTCCTTGAGATTTAGTCGAAGACCAATATTTCCACACGCTTTATCAAAATCCGCAAGCATATTTTCCGCTTGGCTAATGTCTGATGTTATAAGGACGATGTCATAAGCAAAGGTGATGAATCTGCCGACCATCGATTTTCACTCCCATATTATCCCATTCCAATGTTCGCATGACGTTCTAAAGGGTGGCCGTAAATAATATAATATAAAATATAAAAATAAAATAAAACTGTCAAGGGATTCCATAACTGCTTTTATCTCAATTGAATCGAAGGCTTTTTTTTAAATCGATGAAAGTGAGAGAGAGCGGTCTTTTGTACTCTCGCGATACTTCAATGAGTCTTGTTATCGTGTGGATGTGGTCCATCGTACTAAATCCTTTTCGAAACCCTACTTGCTCACATGGCTGTCCTTCGTTCCAGTGTTCTGTCAATCCTGTTTAGGATGACTCGAGTGAAATATTTGTAGACGACAGACAGCAAGCAGATTGGGCGATAGTTGCCTATATCGTGTAGGTCACCCTTCTTGAACAACAAGACGGTCTTGCTGATCTTCCACTGAGTAGGGACCTTGCATTCAGGTAGGTAATGTGTGAAGAGCAGAACCAGTGTGTTTACGGTGACTGGCGGAAGGTTCTTCAGATGTTCTGGACTTGTCCTCTCCGGACATGGTGTTACTCGATTTCTCACCTACGAAATGGCATGTTGGATTTGGGAATGGAAAACCGGTGGTACAGCATATCCATCTTCCTTTATTTTATATGACGGGAGATGGACGTAGTTATCGAAAAGATCTGAGATCTGAGTATTAGTGAATGATTTTCTCCATTGCCCTTCTGGACGCTGTAACTGTTCTGTGTAAGCGTTGGAATGCAACCATCTTGGTCTTGTAATTGGCAAGGCTTCGATGGGCTTTGCGAATGCTTTTTCAAGCCTATGCAGTTTCGACCACTACTGCTGCTTTTCTCCCTTTAAGATCTTCTTTTATCGCTTGTCTGCCTTGTTTCGCAAGTTCGGACGTTAGTTCGCGGCTGCCTGCAGCTCGTTCGATTCCACGCTGGCGCATTAGCTCAAGTGTTTCTGGAGAGAGATGCCTCTAGGTGACCTTCAAACTCTCAGCTTTCATAGCGCTAAAGTGAAGATGTTGAACGAGCCGATCGTATTCTTCGTCCATGTTATCGACAATGTCATCTTCCCACCAGCCGAATAATTAATTGAATAAGTCCCAGTTTGTGGTGGTCCTGGGACTTCGGTTTTTGAATTTTGCGGTTTTTTCTCTTCTCAGCGAGAAAGGAATCTTGCACGAAGGAGTGGTCTGATCCCGTGTAGAGTTTTGGGACAACAGCGACATCGGTTAAGTAAAACCTGTTTACTATCCTGTGGTCTATTTCCTTATGGTACTCTCCATTGGGAGGCTTCCAAGTCCAGTGTTGCGGGTGGTACTTCTGAAATTGCGAGTTAGCATAGATGTTTTGGTCCTCATGATAAACTTAGACGGCGGCTCCATTCCAATTCGTGAGTTCCAATGTGGCGATCTTCGGGGTTGTAAGTTGTTCAAATGAATCGATGTTCATGGACAAACTCGTGTTGACGAGAACGCCGACGCCGCTAACTCCTCTGCTGTCGCATGTTTCGAGGAGCAGCTCTTCTCCGGTGTCATAGACAGCGTTGAATGGGTGGCGTCGTCTCGTCTCCGGCAGGCCGATGACGTCGTGCTTTATCCTTCTGGCTTGCTTGTCGGAGACTCGGATGCAAGTGAGCATGCATTGTAAGTACAGATCGTCATCTTAGTTCTTCGTAATCAGACAGCTTCCATTGGCCCTGAGATTTCAACAGCTTCCCCGCAGTCGTCCTACCCAAGGCTGCGAAATTAGAAGCTCTTTCGGGGTCAAGGGAATGAGGCCAGCTTTTTTTACTGTGTTTACCAATTCGATCCGTGTTAATTAAAATAATCAATGATGTCAACAACGATTGCCGCCCGGACTGTTTTACAAGGTGATCCCCTGGGGCGGAATAGGGTTCCAGAAACCCTTTTAGCGCAGCATTTTGAACATCATACAAATAGTTCGTAATTACTAAGCATTTACTGCCTGAGAATGTCTAGTTAATACTCACATAGCATCTTAGAAAATTCTACAGACAATTGATTTTTTATTTACTCTGTAGCTTTCGCTAACGAAGAAAAATACTAACAAGAGTCGAATTTGTTTATATAACACTCAATTCGACGACCCCTAAACGAACACCAAGATCCAAACGGATTCTAGGCAGAATCAAACTCGTTTTTCCTTTATTTACCTATTATTTACTTATTTGAAATATAATACATTGAGTCACGGTAGCGTATAAACGACAGTTATGGCTGAGGTCAACCACACGACAGCAGATGGTGAAGAGTTGCAGTAGTTGTTGTTCTTACAGTAGCAGTTCTCATGCGGTCCAGCATTCATGGAGACAATCTGGCACACTAGAAACAAATGCTCACACCATAAATATTGCCTCTAGGCAAAGGAATTTCGAAGCATTCTTATATTTGTCGTATCATCCCAAATATTATTGCTGGGCTGCACGTAACGCTTTGGTTAGATGTGTTTTACAGTGTAGACGCCTCGGGTTTGTCCCCTCGTCCAGGCCAACCAAACATTCATTGTAATGCGGATACCAAATTGGTACCTGAATTGATTGCTTGAAAGTATAGGCCCTCGTGCTATACGTAGCTATCTTCACACCAAAAACTGTTTTTTTTAAAAACGAATCGTCCCCGAATTGTATACTTCTTCCTGGGAACCGTTTAAGCTACTCGATAAGGAGGTAGCAGATAGGAGATAACATGCGGAACCCAGCACTTCTTGCACTGTTCTAGTTTCCTCGCATGCGCCATTTACTAGAGGCCTTCGAACATTTGTTGCGTCGATTCGGCTACTCCTTTACGAAATTCGATTGTACTGTGCTAATGTTTCCAGTCTCGAATTATAATCCTCTTTATCGAATTTTGCTGAATTCTGATTGGATCGATTTCTACTAGAATTTTGAAATAACCTGGCTAATGCGTTCCCACTTTAGGTTATACAGAGTGAGTTATTCCCAGGCATATCTGGTACCAATCCTCCCAGCCCGAAGAATGAGAGACTTCGTGAACCCGGGGCGGAGTCGAACCAGCACCACATTCATTGCGAACGTCATCACTACTATGGTGTTCACCCTCTGAAGACATATACGCGGATTAAAGAACGTTTATCTCGATTTTACTTAATGACTTTGACAGCATGAAGACATGATCCCTCTCAGGAGAGTTGTTAAGACACTTAACATAACCACTCACTACTTGATATCATTTTTTGATGTGCAGAAATTCGATGTGCACGACAAATGTCTTTCTATTTCTCAAAAAAAAACCAGACATACTAAGCCTTAAGGATTTCATTTTGTGTTCAGTTGGTTGGAAGAATATGTGCAGGGACATAAAAAAGAGATGTAAACGAAAAATGGAATCACATCAGGATGCTACTCAACTTACCACTTGCAGTGTTGTGTGTCGGAGCAATTGAAGTACAGCCATACAGTTTCCCATTTGCTATAAATATAACATATTGTTCTACATGTCTTAACATGGTGTTGGCTCCATTAGAATCTCAGCTAGTGCGGCTCCAAGCAAATAACACAACACTGTCTGGATGTGCTTAAAAGAAATGACGTTAGAGACTGAGCTGTAGACAGTAAGAAAGCATAGTAACAGAAGGTGAACAATCTCAGGGGCAAGAGGGCACAATTACAAGAGCTCAACACTTGGAGATGAGAAGGTATCTGCAGTTAAGCTGAATACTCGGAGATAATAAAGATTTTCAGTAGCGAGAAGACTCTTTAAATGTTTTCACCTTTTAAGAAGGTCGATAAATGGAAAACGGTTAACTTTCTCCTCATAAAAGATAAAGGATAAAGATCTCGGCCTTGACTAATCTCTGAGGGTTGAGTATTCGGCTTCATTAAACATAGTTATAGGTAACTGAATGCGCATCTGGCTCACACATGGACTAGCGGTGGCCTATCGATGTATCGAGGCATTGTTGCTATCCTCTCGAACATGTTTTCTACCAATCTGCCTATCCCGGAGGACTGCATCACCAGGCAAGCTTAGGCGCGTCGATTGGTCACATGTCTACTGCATGGGGCTTCTAATCACTGCGCTACACGCGCCACAACCTTATATGTAGGTCTCCCTCATATGTACTTGAAATAAGGAATAAAAACAAAGTACGAAAAGCGATGAAAGACTTTCCGACAGACTTCGAAAATGATGAAATGTATGATTCAGGAAATTGCGATGAAATAGCACTCACAAATGATTTGCCAACCAACAACTTATTAACTGCAGCCCTCATAAGTCAAAGGATAAAACTAATAAGAATGAAGGATATCAATTTCATGAAGACCGTGCTTATTAAAAAACAGAATCATCCAGTCATTTATGCCTATAGGACAGTTTACGAAACATTTACAAACACTTTAGTGCGAATTGTTGGGAACGGCTCGCTGTTATGTGAATACCAAGTAGTTGAAAAGACTCGATCGGAATAGCTGCTCGTCTTTGCTTTGTGCCACGCGGGACTTTTCTTGATTGACAGTCACAATGCTGGATACCTCAAATTTGGGTAATTAAACCGTTTATATATATATATATTATTTACACAACAACGCAATGAGATTATAAATATATGTACTTACTCGGATACTTGGACGGTCCGTCTTCACGAGTTGTGCGGACCCCAGCACATATGCCATTCGTTCCTTTCTCTCGCAATGGTAGCCCATGGTGGTGGTCTTGTTCGAGCATGGTATCGCTTGCGAGTCTCATACCGTGATCTGTAAAACAACTGCAGCTACGAGTACAGCTGATTAACTGTGTTTACGCATGGCAGGAAGTTTTGACGATCCCATCTTCGTTCATCAGAGCTGACAGCGGAACATTATAATCACATAAGTCCCGAAGTGAATTATTATTATTATTCACCAGCAATAAATGTATGTACATTATACAATTGCACAATATGGAGGAGGGTGTGACGTCGTTAATGACATGTACACATGACAGCACTAAACATGTTATCGTACTCTTATGCTGCTCACTAAGGAAAGGATAAGTCATAAGAGGTTGGATACAATAGAATGTACATGTAAACTTTCGATACTGCAAAGTGGTGATAACAATGCAATGAGTACATGAGTGATTAGCTAATAGTTTACATGCTCACAGGGCAAGAATGTCAATAGCGGTTGCACGGATGATTTAGCAATAGGAATGAAAAATTGTTGGTTAGAGTGCCTGTGAGCGATCATGGAATTGTAATATGTATTGGAAGTGCAAGCTACAGATTTTAGTTAACATTATTAGCGACTAGATGGATTGGAAGGAGCTGTGAATGAAACGATTATGCGAGCTGTAGAATAGATTACAATCAAGCCAATTGAATGATGAGCAAACGTTATGGCTTGCAGCGGCGTTACTATCAAGGCGTTAATTTAGCATGATTCAAGAAGCTGTAATAATATGTAACTCGTGTTCCAATACGATGAAACATAGGTACGCATCTTAAAGCGGACGATCCCTAACAAGGGCGAGTCCGAATAGCAATTCACGAGGCTATTTATATACTTTTGGAAAAGGCGGTATTTGGCACAGGTCCAGCTTCTTTACCGAAAACATTCCTCAGCTACCGTTTCGAAATCCTTTCGAGCTCAAAGAGCAGCTGGCGGAAGTCGCAAACATCCTCGTGCCCTTTCTGTTATTGTATGCATAATGTTCTTTGGACATTAATAGCTAAGAAAAGTACAGATAGATTTGCATAGCTGGACTGTTTATAGGGATCGAAATTCCTTAGGATGGGATATGAATGTAGGACACTCAGCACCATCAAAACATAAAGAATACCGTAGCAATAGAGAGCGTCGTTTTTCTATTAGATAATGTTTTATTTGGTGGACTTGTCGACACGAATTTTTTCTTTTATTTTACAGGACACGCCATCATTTCTATTGCACAGATCACAATAGCATTCGCTTCGTTCTTCTCGCATGCTGCTGCATGAGGATTTGTCTTCATTATGAATGTCGTAGAATGCTGATCGTGTCGATTCTCTTAGGAATCTCGGAGATGCCCAGGCTAAGGGGTTCCAAGATGGACTGCAAGTAGCGCTAGGAAAGGGTCGAGGTAGAGCATCGACTGCATCACTAACAATTGCACTTTAGTTATGACGGATTATATTTCTCGCCAGTCTCACTCTCGACAGCATTTCCGACCCTTGACGCAAAACAAAATTCGGAATTTCTCAATCTCTTGCACGACGCTAAGATATTCCTAATACCCAGGATCGACTTTCTATTAACCTCGGCATTGAATTGTGAATTCGTCGTTTTCTCTTTCAGCAATCGCGAGGTTGTTAAAGAGCATACGTTTGCTGCCATGCAATAACACACATGCGATACAATCGTAGCTGACGTTGCGGCAGAATCGTCTTCTTCAGAGCCTGGAAGGGTACACCAATACGCAACTTACTAGGTCAAACACTTCAACAGCACAAACAGAAAGATGAAAACCTGACCGATAATCACAAGATCTACGGCATCTCGAAAAAACCCACTGCTTTTTCACCTGTCTTCCACCGAGGAAGAACAGCCGCTCACAGTCGCATACGGTTGACAACTGCTCCTCTCCACACCAACGATCGATGCGAAGGTAAGGGGCGAGATCACGCGTGATCTCGGGACATTCCTCACTGCTATTCACTATAGGACTTTTGGCATTTATCCAAAAACCCTCGAGGAATTTGCGCGTTGGTGTTTCAATATCCCGTGCGATGACAGCGACTTTTGTATCAAAATCGTCTCCGCTATGCTTTTGTATCCTATGCGTGCCTAGTGGCGTGCCTTGTCTTGTTTTTTCGTTTGCCATCTAGGTGTTCTTTTATGCGGATACATAAAGGTCTGCCCGTTTCGCCAATATATTCGTCGCCGCAAGCACCACAGGAGACCAGGTATATCGTGCCTGAACTCATGCAGTCACCGTCCCTGCCATAAAGGCAAATTACGCAATTTTGTGTTTTACATAGACGGTCATACAAGCGGTTACGAACTAACTGGCGACGAAGAGTATTCGGTGGTATTTCAATTATCGCTACCGATTCCTCTGGATCTGCCTTTCTTAAGCATCGCTTCATCGCTGCACTTATTTCATCGCTAATGAACGGCAAGACAAACGAGACTTTGTTTTGGCCAAGCCGTTCCTTTTGGAGCGTCACTCTCCCTCGAAACTTATCTCGTGGGAATACGATTTCGTAGCCATTGGAGATGGCTATTTGCCGAGCCAAGTCGCGCGATTATTCTCTTAGTTCCTTACTTGCGCACAGAGAGGTGGCTTTCTGAAACATGTTTCTCACAAGCGCCCTCTTTGTGTGTGAAGAGTGACAAGAAAGGGAGTGAATCAGGATATTTCTGTTACTTGGTTTTTGGTACCACTTTGTCATGTAACCGCTACTTGACAAGTTAATTTGAACGTTTAGAAACGGGAGCCAGTCGTCCTTCGGTTTCTCCCGGGTGAACTTGATGTACTCTGACTGCTCGTTTAATAATTCAAAGCATCTGTCCACCTCCTCCTCTGTAGAGAAGACAACAAAACAATCGTCTATATATCTGCAGTAGAGTAGCGGCCGGAGACCGAGAACGGGTGCTTCCACCCTAGACATAAACGCAATGGCAAGGCTTGGTGCCAGTCGCTGTCCCATTGCTAGCCCCCTTATTTGCGCGTAGTATCTCCCAGACCATCTGAAAATCGAGCAGTTTAGGCACTCCTTTAAGAGAGCCATGAGCTGCTGGATGGACAAGCCATGTATTTTTATGTTTCCTTCATGTTCAACAAGAAGTTCGAAGATGGCTTGCATTGCGAAGTCATTCGATACGTTGGTGTACAGCGCGGTAACGTCGAACGACTTTATCACGCACGCGTTATTAGGAGACTCGTCACGTAGACTATCTAGGAACATTTAGGTGTTCGTGAGATGGGCTGGAATGTGGTTAAGCAGCTGGGTTAGTATTATGCTTAAGAACCAGGTTATTCTACCCTTTGGTCCGTCTATACAGCTGATGATGGGTCTAACCTTGAGTAATGATGGATTGGTTGACGCAACATCATCAGAAAATACCAACTTATGTGCCTTAATAAGTAGGTACAAGACGGGACATGTTGGTTTATAGATCTTAAGGTGTGAAGTAACCGATGATTTTAAGCCCGCAGCCTTTGCCACGCTGACCCATTGTTCGTTTAACTTCCGGTAATGATGTTTGAATTCCTTTTCAGAGGATGGGCGATATAAGGTGCTTTTCGCTGTTCTTTGCTTAGCCTGATGACGGAGTCGATCTTGAAGTTCATAAAGGCTGCATGCTATCCTACGCAAGGTTGTTTTAGAAATGGGCTGTGATGGTGAAAAGCTTGGGCCCAATTCTAAAACCGAGCGTGCACTCTCAGGTATTGTCATTCCCCTAAGTACGGTGACTCTAGACTTTTTTGGTGCAGCATCAACCGTATTTTGACTCCTAGCAAAGTTCGTTTCTCTATGGATTCTTGAAGCCGAGACACGCGAATTATTCAACAGATTCTCAAACTTTCGCTGAAAGGCTATTTTGGCTTTAGATCTAATAGAATTGCATATTAATATTGACCCGTTAATAACGTTCAAATTAACTTGTCAAATAGCGGTTACATGACAAAGTGGTACCGAAAACCGAGTAACAGAAATATCCTGGTTCACTCCCTTTCTTGTCACTCTTCACACACAAAGAGTGCGCTTGTGAGAAACATGTTTTAAACAGCCACCTCTTTGTGCGCAAGTAAGGAACTAAGGGAATAATCGCGCGACTTGGCTCGGCAAATAGCCATCTCCAATAGCTACGAATTCGTAACCCCACGAGATAAGTTTCGAGGGAGAGCGACGCTCCAAAAGGAACGGCTTGGCCAAAACAAAGTCTCGTTTATCTTGCCCTTCATTAGCGATGAAATAAGTGCAGCGATGAAGCGATGCTTAAGAAAGGCAGATCCAGAGGAATCGGTAGCGGTAATTGAAGTTCCACCGAACACTCTTCGTCGCCAGTTAGTTCGCAACCGCTTGTATGACCGTCTATGTAAAACACAAAATTGCGTAATTTGCCTTTATGGCAGGGACGGTGACTGCATGAGTTCAGGCACGATATACCTAATCTCTCGTGGTACTTGCGGAGACGAATATATTGGCGAAACGGGCAGACCTTTATGTATCCGCACAAAAGAACACCTAGATGGCAAACGAAAAAACAAGACAAGGCACGCCACTAGGCACGCATAGGATACAAAAGCATAGCGGAGACGATTTTGATGCAAAAGTCGCTATCATCGCACGGGATATTGAAACACCAACGCGCAAATTCCTCGAAGGTTTTTGGATAAATGCCAAAAATCCTATAATGAATAGCAGGGAGGAATGTCCCGAGATCACGCGTGATCTCGCCCCTTACCTTCGCATCGATCGTTGGTGTGGAGAGGTGCAGTTGTCAACCGTATGCGACTCTGAGCGGCTGTTCTTCCTCGGTGGAAGACAGGTGAAAAAGCAGTGGGTTTTTTCGAGAAGCCGAAGATCTTGTGATTATCGGTCAGATTTTCACCTTTCTGTTTGTGCTGTTGAAGTGTTTGACCTAGTAAGTTGCGTATTGGTGTACCCTTCCAGGCTCTGAAGAAGACGATTCTGCCGAAACGTCAGCTACGATTGTATCGCATGTGTGTTATTGCATGGAAGCAAACGTATGCTGTTTAACAACCTCGCGATTGCTGAAAGAGAAAACGACGAATTGATATTCCTAGTGTCATCCTATCGGCGGCGTGTTAGAATACCTCAAGGAAAAAAAATGGTAAAGTCGAGATGGTAGAAACGAGGACGGTTGTTCATTGTGCTATTCAATGCGTCCTCGATGCTATTCATCAGCATTCGAAGTTAACCGCTGCGTTGAACGTAAGTGGAGCGTCAGGAATGAAACGGTTTGTCATGGACTTCACTTGTTGGAGTATCCGATCTTTCCATAAGCGAACTAAATCTAACCTTGCTAATGTTTGACGCTATTGGAACAATACTTCCACCAAATCAAGGATAGTGGAACTATTGGCCATCGATTACCATTCCCATGAGATCCAATTCCAGTTCACGCATAACATTTTCTTCGGTAGCTGTAGTTTATCGCTGATCGTGGAATAACGAAAATTTTGTTGTGAAATTGCTGTGCATTTTATAAAGGGTTTTCCTTGCTGAGAAGGGATATTTTGTTTTCCGATAGCTCCCAAGGCCTGTTTGATTTCAAGGCATTTTTATGTCAATGGATAAAGCATAAAGCTCTCAGGGTTAATCAATCCTTGAGGGATGCACCATGCATTCGACTTCATTATGCATGGTTGGAGGTGACTGAATGCATATCTGGCCTTTACAATGGCTCGCCGTGGCCTATCGATGTATCGAACCAGTGCTGGTATCCTCCCAGACAATTCTTCTACCAACTTGCCGACACAGGAGGGATGGAAAGCTCGGTGATCCTGGAGAGCCAGGATCGATCCCATGTGTATTTCAGGGCTCCTCCGACCACTGCGCTACACGCGCCCATTATGTCGATGGAAGTGATACAAATTCAAATAAAGAAGATCCTTGAAGAAGATTACACTATGGTCGCGCTAGATTCATTTCGAAAAGCTGTTTTCTCGCTTCGTTGTAGTTCTTCCTATGTTCTATCATTCCTGCTGACCTTGACTAAAGAGCTTGGCGGAGATTGGTAGACAACTTGACCAGCGGTTAATGATTTCGTTTAGGTCTCTTTTTGTACAACAAAACTGTCTACTGGTGCTTACGGTTCAATATCTTGTATTCTAACAAGCTCTTTTAAAAAACCCGTGCCAGCTTGTGTAGGGGTAAGTTTTTCAGATGTTCTAATATCGCCACGGCTTTACCTAGTGCTACATAGTGCTTCACCAAAGAAATAGCATGCCGAGTTTCGGAAAGAGTAATCATTGATGGATGATATATCCATCTTATTGAACATAACATCGATGAGAAGACGTGGCAGTTGAAGAGTTCGGAGTGAAACTAGTTTCTAAATCTCTCCATTGTCCTTTTGGATATATCGACCACTCAGCCAGATTGACGGAAAAGAGTCAAATTTTTCATTATCCAAAGAATATTGTTTATTCGCGTAGTTGTCACATATAGAGGAGCTGGAAGCATGAGAACTAAGCGAAGAAAGAAGCAATAAGTTTCTTCGTAGAACCGACTTTTTATTAACCTCGGCACTGGGCCATACAGTGTTCTTAATCGTCAGATACGAATTTGTTATTGTGCTACTTATCATATTTTTTCCACTTATTATACTATTCCGATGAATTTAGTCTTCTTCAGAGCCTGGGGAGGACATGTTGATGGGTATCTATGCAGTCAGATCAGAAAAAAGCTTTTCAGGCGCCCACCGTTTTCCACGAGTCTTCCACGTATTATGGTGGGGACCAACCGCATAAGGTTCACATGGATGGATAATGCGTCTCTTGTTACAATATCAGTCTGAGGTATTGCGTAAGAGCATGCATGATACCAAGGTATTCTTTCCTCCTAGATTCAACTTTGGCCTACTGGAATCTCTCCAAAATGCTTCGAGAGTTTTGCACAGTAACATCTTAAATTTGTGTGCGAGGATGCTGACGTCTACTTTAAACTCTTCTCCATCATGTCTTCGTGCTCTATGAGTGTCTAGTGAAGTATTTGATTGACTATAATTCTCCCATCTAGGTGTTATTTTAGTACTATACTCGTTACTCCAATGTATTCGTCAACATACGGTCTACAACAGATCGAGTGCACTGTGCCCGAACTCACTGAATCCACTACCTCTACTCTCATGGCAAGTTATCAAATTTTGTGTTCTGCATAACGATCATACAATCGTTCAACTTTTGTTTACTGCCTATTATTTTTTTCATGGCAGGGTATTAGGTGAAGTAGAAACAAAATCATACTGAAATACTGAGAAAATTCAGAACCCCAGGTGAGCCCCAAACCCACAATTACCGTTTCCGCTGGCTCAAACGTCACTGAACCACCGAGGTTCTTGCCTTGCCTTTCTCTCGGTTTTTTTCTCTAACGGTGTTACCAGCAAACGGCCGTCAACGAGAATGACTTGGCGAGCTCTGTCCTAAAAAAAATAGTAAGTAGTAAATGAAAATTTGACATTGTGATTTCGACTTCAACTTGCTTTAGCTGGGCTCAACGACGATTTGCGCTCCCTAGATCAATTCCGTTAACGGGTGATTACTAATAGCACCGTTAAAGTTAAAAACTGGCTGAGAAAATGGTAAAGCAAAGGCCTCCCTATGGAACCGACTGCCATTCATTCCTTTGGCTCAGCAGAACGCATCATTTCAAAAAGATCTACTGCTGGCTATGCATGCCCACAGTCCATCAAGCACTATGGAACTCAGGTGCCCACAGCCAGGATCCTCACCTAAGTCTCAGAGCAAGGACATCGCTGCTTTCCACTTGGGTTTAGTCATCACTAAGAGAAGGATGAGCTATGTAATCTTGCCTCTAGTAGGATGTTATCTTATGAATGAGAGAGTCGCATGAAAACATTACTATGGTCATGAATAAAAGGATAAGGGATAAAGCTCATAGCGTTGATAAATCCCTGAGGGATGCGTCATGCATTCCACTTAATTAAGCATCGTTTGGAGGTGATTTAATGTATATCTGGCCCTTGCAATGACTCGTGGTTGCCTATGGATCTATCGAGCTAGTGCTGCTATCCTCGCAGACAAATCTGGTACCAATTTGCGCATCCCGGAAGGACGAAAGGCTTGGTGGACCATTGGCGCAGAGATCGATTCTACGTGTGTTGCAGAGCGCATCCGACCACTGCGCCACATGCGCCCTTATGGTCATGAATATCAAGGCTAAGGTCAAATGAAATTCTAAAATCCACGTAACACTTTTCCAATTTGGGAAAGGCCTACGTGAATCTATTATCACAGACTTGGTCGTCTACTCTGGGCGCATTACTAAGGGGCAGGATAAAACTAATGATTAACGTAGAGCTAAAGATGTTCGGCAGCGAAATGCACACCTCGTTTCGCTTCTGTGGAGAGTGTAGTGTCAAAACTAGCGTGCAGAGGACACCGACAGATGCCCTCCCTTACTTTGCCTTATTCTTAGCCATATTTTAGCCCTATCGATGTCATCAGCAATCACCTTCAACGAGAATGATCTGGGAAGCACAAATCGGCATTGAACCCAGTTAAGCTAAAGCCACTGTACTTCACATGATAGCCTGCCATAAGAAAATAGGCAATAAATAAACAGTTTTGACCAACTTCCTTATATGAAAAAAGCAGAACTCCACGTACATTTCGCGTTCGGTCCTCGTGTGCAGTACTCTCCAAAGCAGTGCTGCTGTTCGTCACAGTACCGTGAGAAATCGGTAGTACCTTTTGGTGCCAAACAATCATAACATTTAGCTTTACCGCCCATATGTGACACTATAACAATATTTAATAGTATCTATATTAAACACCAAATTCATAATTGATTGAGCACCCATACGAGTTATGTTGGCGGGTTTTTTTCATCGAGAAATCCTCAAAAATAATTCTTCATAAAGGATAAAATAAAGCTCCCGGCGTTGATCAATCCCTGAGGGATGCGCCATGCATTCTACTCCATTTAGTATCGTCTGGAGGTGATTGAATGCACACATGGCCTTTACAATGACTCGCGGTGGCCTACCGATGTATGAAGCCAGTGCTGCTATCCTTCCAGACAAGTCTAGCACCAATCTGCCTACCTCGGAGGGATAGAAGGCTTGGTGGGCCATGGGAGCAGGGATCGATTTCACACATAGTGCAATATTCGCATAAAAATCGCATATTTGAACAGAATTTGGCATATAAAAGGAATGTATGACTGCAATATTCGCATAAAAATCGTATATTTGAAAAGAATTTAGCATAGAAAAGGAATGTATGCTTCCCACAAAGTTTCAACAACATTTCAACTGCTCACCTGGAAAAGAACAAGCTTCATCAGATTCAGACTCGATTTAGCATCGTCTGGAGGTGATTGAACGCATATATGGCCTTTACAATGACTCGCGGTGGCCTACCGATGTATTCAGCCAGTGCTGCTATCCTGCCAGACAAGTGCGGTAGCAACTTGCCCCGACCCCGGAGGAATGGAAGGCTTGGTGGGCCATGGACGCGGTGACCGATTCCACGTGTTTGTCGGAAGACGCTTCCGACCACTGCGCCACAAGCGCTCCAGAAAATGAAAATGTAAACGGAAAAAAAATATCTATCGTGCAGTCCACTCTAGAAAATACAATTTTTTGTGCAATTTTATGGAAATTATGCACCGAGTATTTTTTAAGCCTAAGCCCAAGCCCAAGCCTAAGCCTAAGCGTGGCTAGAGGTCCCTTGTAATCCATATGTGGCCGCTAGCTGGATGCCGTGCTCTCAAGCTGCCAACCGCTTTCGCCCCTAGCGCCTGAGGTGAAAAGTTGATTGGATGTCGATCCAGCTCCTGTTTGAGGATTTTCGTCCCCGCTATAGATTTCGCTGAATGGTAGTCGAATCGATTCTCCCTCGAGTCCGTGCTACAATGTTCTTACATTGGAAAGACTGAGCAGATACCAGCTAGGTATGGCACCAATTTGTCGACTTCTCGGAGATTTGGTGAGCTTGAGACGGATCGAATCAGCACCGCGGTTGTGATTAACAATTTATAAACACCTTAACACCTTTCACACTATAGGTAATATTTCGTAATCCTGTACAACGGAAAAGGTGTTCGAACACCTGACATCATGTTCAGTTCTTAACAGATTCGCGATGCACGACATTTAACGACTTCGTATCTTGGAACGGGTCCTTACTCAAAGCCGCTACGGCTGCACTGGTTTCCGAATATGTACCGTGGCTTTTCGATAACTAAAGAACTTGAGGGTTTGGAAACAGGGTAGGATTATAGAAGATGCCGTTGCCACTCCGGTATTTCTTTTACCGCATATTCCATCCAATAACTATAATTCATAATGACGACTAGAATTTAAGCGCAGAACAGAATTCTTCTCGGCCAACGCCCGCCACAATCACCTCCAACGATACTTAATGTATAAGCTGTCGACCAATTAGAAGAAGTATTTGAAGAAGGGCGCGTGTGGCGCAGTGCTTGGAGGCGCCACTGCGACACGCACGTGGAATCGATTCCTGCGCCCATGGCCCACTAAACCTTCCATCCCTCCGGGGTCGGCAAATTGGTCCCAGACTTGTCTATGAGGATGGCAGCACTGGCTCGATACATCGGCAGGCCACCGCGAGTCATTGTAAAGGCCAGATATGCATTCATTCACCTCCAACGATACTTAATGAAGTCGAATGCATGGCGCATCCCTCAGGGATTGATCAACGCCGAGAGCTTTATCCTTTGCTATTTCATCCCTCCGTCAAGAGATTCATTGCTTTCGTTGTTACTAAAACCTGTAAAACACTAGTCGTTGGTTGTCGAATCGTTGAAAACTATAGAAAGGAAACCACATTTCCCCGATTTTGCTTTAAGAAAACTTTTTTCTCGATATACAAATCGTAGCTTTATATGGCTAGGAGGTTTCAAGGTATATGTATTCAGTTTCAAATTAAGACTCAACCAAAATCCTATGTAACTGTGATAAAACATGGGTGGCAGAGTGGCAGTGATGCCGTGCTGGTTCGACCCCGCACTAAGTCTATCAGGCCTCTCATCCCTCTTGGATTGGACATTTGTAGCAGACTTTCTGAAACCAACTCAATCCCTCCAATCCACGTGGAAGCGCCGTAGCACGACCATCCCAGATTCAACGACATTCATAACCAAGACGAAAATTCTCGAACCCCAGTTGAAACCATTCGTAAAAAGTACGAATCCATTCGTGGATGATGGATGCGAGGAAAAGAATCGAATGCAAGAAGTGTTGTGATTCGCACTGCACATGCCTCCAAACGGTTCTACCGCCTCATCGTGACTGGGAGGTGCTCCTGGGTGTTGGGCTACGATGTACACCGGGCGGATTCAGCCCCCGGCAGGGCCTCCCAAGCCGTCCTGGTATCGAAGTCGGGTGTTCGTAAATCTCCCTGTGACCTGGAATTCCAGAAAACCACAATGGCTCACAAAGCAAATCTCCAATCTAAAAAAATCTAGATTATGCTAAGGTCCACACAACCACTGAGAACGGGCCATTCAAGTACAAGTAAGTGCTGCACATGAACACTTCATGCAACAAACTTGACCTAGTGTCAAAAAGGTGACCTAATCGTGAATACAATACTTGTGATTATGAAACTATTCGCGATAAAGTTATTCGCACCGTCACACTTTGATCTTTTCACCTGTTACTTCATCCTAGTTAGGTAGTAGATTCAATGCAATCAACAACGGGGTCCGCCGTTCGGACCGTGATTCCAGGAGACGCCCTGTACAGTTCAAAGTAAGTGGCCCCGTTACATTTCAGTTACTTGTCCACAATACTTTGTGAATATACGGGTTTTTCTTTGATGATGAATCTGGCTATCGTAGGCAGAAGATTGTTAGTGGCTTGGTTATGGCAATTATTGCAATTCTTACAGAGAAGGCTACGAGTGTGGACGTGGTGTATATGAATTGCGGGGATTCATAAGAGCAGCTCGAGTTGGTCATCTGTTCCTCACGGAGAAGACGAATCCTTCGGTAGGGGCGATACTATTCCATAACGAAATGAACTGTTTTTTTTAAGATTTCTGTACTATCAACAGAATCAATCTCGGTATGTATCCTTCTATGATATACGATACTTCTTATGATAAAAGCTCTAATGCTCTCGGCGTTGATCAATCCCTGAAGGATGCGCCATGCATTCGACTTCATTAAGTATCGTTGGAGGTGATTGAATGCATATCTGGCCTTTACAATGACTCGCGGTGGCCGGGCGCTGTATCGAGCCAGTGCTGCTATCCTCCCAGACAAGTCTGGTACCAATTTGCCGACCCCGGAGGGTTGGAAGGCTTGGTGGGCCTTGGGCGCATTTCACGTGCGGGCCCAGTGGCGCCTCCAACCACTGCGCCACACGCGCCCCATTTCTTATGAAGTTTAATTTTTATGAGGACCGTTTATTAGATCCCAAGTCCTCGTTATTTTGGCCGATGCAATGCAAATCTATAATGTATCATAATGCATGCGTTTTAATATGTGGTATTTCAGAACTCTAAAACAACTAAAGTTGTAGAGGTCCTTAACCCTGATGGCTCATTCAAGTACCAGGTGCCGTACATTGGAGCTATCGTTACAGCAAGGGTCATAGAAATAACCGACAGGTATGTAGACAACTGTGCATTGTTTATTCCTTATCGTATATCTCCCACTGTCGAACGTTTAGCAGTGCAAAGTGTATTGTGCTTCGAATTGAGGACACAATCTTACAAAAAGGAGCTACCTTTTCTGCAGTTATTAGGAAACAGGATATGCGAGATGATGTAAAGCTTGATGTGAGTTCACATTCATATTAGTCAATAATATCTCCACGATGAAGAGTTCTGAGAAACCCTTCATATGTCTCCAGTTAACATAGGAGAGCTGAGTCCTTGTGAAATTACTTGGATACTTGGATGGCCATCATCACTGATTATACGCCCCCCAGCACAATTTCCATTGTTTCGGAGCTTTGGTGGTTTAGCCATTGTGGTTCTCTCGAATCTGAGGTCAGCTTGGTGAAAGTCTGCTCCAGTTTATCAACACCAAAGGCAGTCACCGCCCTTGAGGATCAGAGGGAGATTTGCCACCAAGCAATTAGTTTGGTACCAGGACGGTGATGGATCTTGGCATTGGTTTACTCGTAGCTAGGCTTCCTGATGGAGACACCGGACTCCCTCTCTGCTTGATAGACCCTGCCGGGGTATGAATCTCCCTGCTGTACATCGCAGGACTCCCCAGCCTATGATGAGGCGCTAAATCGTTGGGAGCCCTTGTGAAATTAACTATGATTACACGTGGTAGTAAAGGTCATTGTATCATGAGAGCTTCTTTTCAATTCCATACTTAATCCTACTTTTGTCACAGTAGGAACATGCCTTCTATGTTACAACATCACAGTACTCATTCCAGCAGTTCAAAGTCCGGGAATGTGTGCTGCCTGGAGACTACGTGATAGCCAGTGTTCTTTCAATGGGTGATTCTCATTATCTGCTATCGATAAGCGATAGTCGCTTGGGTGTTGTAGCTGTTAAAAGTCCGAGCAAAAGCCAGTGGCTTGCACCCATATCCCATGAAGCCAAATTACTAGGTCCGCGAAAAGTAGCATTAATACCTAATACATTACCCAAGTTAAGTTCTCTATCTATAAGTTGATAATATTTATTGAATTTAACTGTTGACTTGTAATCGTTTTGATGTCTTACTACAATGAACTATTCAATATGTTTCTTTACTGCCGTACCCAAATACAAAATTTACTCAATTTCGTAACAAATCCTTACTAAGGAGGTCGTGAGAGTAAGTTATTCAAAAAAAATTTGCCTGGGTACGTCCTCTTATATTTACTTCCAAACCATTCGCTGTTTGTTAGTTGCTTCTAGAAGTGTTGCCAGATCTAAACCTACATTATTACTACTCATGCGAACGAGGTGTGATACTTGGATGGCTCTTCCACACTAATTGTTCGGACCCCAGCAAAATGTCCATTTTTTTGGAGTTTTCTGGTTTAGTCATTGTGATTCCCACGAATACCGAGGTCAGCCTAACCAAAGTCTGCCTCAGGTCATCACCGCCCTAGGCAGTCGCCGCCCTTGTGTATCAGAGGGAAATTTGCCACCATGCGACTAATTTGAAAGCAGGACGGTGGCGGATCCTGGTATTGGTTTACTTTTAGCTAAGCTTCCTAATGGAAACGACAGTCTGATATTCACTGCTATTTATCAAAGACACTAGCGTAGGATACTTTTTATAAAACCAGCTTGTAAAAGTGTACTCGACATATAGAGCTTCTGCTTGACCTGAATCAAAAAACTATTGGAGATGATAGGTACTTTTATAGGAAGGCAACTATATCTTTACGAGCACACATTACTGAAATAGCTGGATAACAGCAATATCACTATTGAGTGAAACTGATAATGAGATCATTCTGATCAATGTAGTATAACTCTCGATCTTGTCACTCCGTGATAAAAACTCGTGAACTTAGAATCCGCTCAATGTTGTTAGCTAACTTCCGCTCTTGACTACCACGAGGACGGGCGTCTAGACAGTTCATCGCCAACTGCGATCGTGCTATCGACGAAATTCGTAAAAGCAGTGTTGATACCAGCGGTGCAAGAGATGGGTAGACCTTAAAGTAAGAAACGTTTAGTTGTTGGCAATACTTTAGTATAAATGAAGCACTTACTGGAATGATATGTCCCAAAGAAGGTGTTATAGCAGTGAAAAGAGCATGATTTCCTGGCATTTGTGTATATTTCAATAGAGTATTCAGGACATCAATTACCAGGTTCAGCGATACTGCCGACTCAGGAAGCCGATACTAGAACTTGTTTATTTTGAGTAATCTATGTTAGAAATTCAAGCAAGACTAAGAAAAACCTACTGGTTATTTTTTCAAGCGTTTTAACAACTCACTTTCCGACCAACTTCAGCCATGAGACAAACGGCGAATATTCTTCTCTTCATATCGGGTAAAGCAAGCATCTCTTGGATAAAATCTGTTGCAACAAACATAGAAGGGACGTTTTCGACAAGCGGACGAATCATGTCAATTGGCCATGTCTACAAAACAAGGGTACCTGTCACAATACGATGCTGCTAAGAAGTAGGTCTTTTTGCAGTAATGGATAAAAGGATAAAGCTCTCGGCGTTGACCAATCCTTGAGGGATACACCATGCATTCTAATTCATTAGGCATCGTTTGGAGGTAATTGGATGCATATCTGGCCTTTACGACTCGTGGTGGCCTACCGATGTATCTAGCCAGTGCTGCTATCCTCCCCAGACAAGGCTAGCACCAATCTGCCTACTCTAGAGGGATAGAAGGCTTGGTGGGCCATGGGAACGGGGATCGATTTCACACATAGTGCAATATTCCCATAAAAATCGTATATTTGAACAGAATTTGGCATATAAAAGGAATGTATGCTTCCGGCAAAGTTTCAACAACGTGTCAATTGCTCACCTGGAAAAGAACAAGCTTCATGAGATTCTTATCTTGGATGAACATCTGGTGAATGAAATCACAAGCCAACTTTCTCACCGCACATCGTCTTGCTATAGCGCAGCTGTCTCTTGGGTATGAAACAAAGGAACAATGAGACAATGTTGCAGATTATAAATGCCTATCACTATTACAATACTAAGGATACCCAATACTAATATATGAGAAAACTCGTAATGTAGGAAGCTCAAGAACAATGATGTACCATCGTTCATCCTTCTTGCGTCACTCACTTCAATGAGCACCTGGACCAAGATCGATGTCTGCGAGTGGTCAAAAGCATGAGCAAGAACATCGCGGGACATCCGATCTTCATCACTGAACAAATACTTGTTAAATAAGCGGACTCCGCAAAGTAATCCGCCCGTATATATCATAGCAACTTCAATTACCTTACTGCTGAGGCATTCTGCATTTGTAACATCAGCTGTACTCTGCATGCTTGATCATAAAATGACACCATTTTCAGGAAACAGCCAAAGTGAAGAGGTGACGAAAAAATCCGCCTACAGATTTCTGATCATACGAGGTTAAAGTGGTTCTTAAGAAACTATTAAGAACAGTCTACCCAATATGTACCTGTCACATCTGAACAGAAGACATGGATATTGATAACACTGGGCTGGTGTAACTGAGGACCAGTTTGAAGTGCAATGCTAAAAAGAGATTTGTATTTTCAAATGAAAATTTTACAACTAAATATTATAAGAAATAGCCTATAAGATGGGTGGTTTGCAATATGGCCTACCTCAAAAAGCATACGTGGAACAACGTTTTCAAGACGATTCCATATCCTTACTATTATTTTAACATACGACTGCGGAACTGAGTCAAGAGAAAAAATGAAAGCACGAGACAAACTCGGTATGAGCTGCACCTTAAAACAAGATCTTGTTACATGAATACTTACTTTGTGGCCTTTGTGGACCAGACGGAGATTTGCCAGGTATTTGTTTAGTCTTAGCTAGGCTACCTGACGGAAACTTCGGACTGCTTCCTAGCTTCAGAAGCCCTGCTGGGGACACGAAATCCACTACTGTACAACGCAGATCGACATCCAGGATCACCTCCCAGCCACGATGAGGCGGCAAACCGTTGGGGGGTTATATGAATACATGAAAACAAAAAAGTTCACCTGGTCTGACAGTGACGCAGCGTCCAAGCGCTTTACTGCAGCCATTGCAGTGGTAAAATCTGACGAATACAGAGACTCATTCAACTAAAATAAGATATCATTTTGGGGGAAACTATGGGTAATAATTAAACTAATGCATTACATCATCTTTCAGCCTTATCCCAGCTCTACGAGATTTCGCGATTGTAATACTGTCGATCGTAGGCAACATATGTGGAAAGAGCTCCGTCACTAGATGAATCTAAGAAATAGATTGACTGCTACGGCACAGTCAAGGTATGAAACCAACCGAATCAGATTCAAGAGACAACCTAATCACTGACCAGATGACATCTTGCCTTGGCAAAATCATTATAACGTACTTCCATAACGCTCAGTAAATATCGTATAGGCAATCGCATATAAACATCGCTTTGGTATGCCTGAACATAAATACTGGCTTGTATATAAGGAGACCGTAAAAGGCGAACCGCTTACAGTTCGCCTAAAACTAAGGGGCCCAAAAACAAATGTTAAAAGCTTTGCAAGAAAAAGGAAGGATGAGACACGTATTACTAATATTGAAAATCCATACCCCTTGTTCTTTAGCTGCATCAACTTTTCGTTTATAACAAAGAAGGTAGAGCAAAACAAGAACTCGTGCGACAAGCTTTTTATCGTCGAGAAGGTCACCGTTAAATACACTCTGAAAGAAAAAATATGAGGAATAGAGGTGAAAAAGACACAAAGTCCGTTGGAAGACACTGCATATGATTCATGTCCAATATTTTTCAGTTCGAAGGTTCCAGATGCGCGTATAACGCAGCGGTCGGAGGCGCCCTGCAATACACATGGTACCCATACCCGCGCCCATGGCCTAGCAAGTCCTACAACTCTCCGGGGTCGGAAAATTGGTACAAGACTTGTATGAGAGGATACCAGCACTGGCTCGATACATCGGTAAGCCACCGCGAGTCATTGTAAGGAGCAGCTATGCATTCAATCACCTCCAAACGATGCCTAGTGAAATCGAATGCATGGCGCATCCCTCAGGGATTGATCAACGCCAATAGCTTTATCCTTTTATTTTTCAAACACTCCAGGTAACAGTCATAGCAGTCCCCACCTCCACAAAGTGTCGTGATAACCCAACAACATTCTTTTGTGCCGCTTCAACAGCGAAACGTAAGGTGAGTTCGGTGATTTGCGGATGCATTGGCAGCGATAATTCAGTGATTTGAGCTTCCATCCACGCCTGGAAATTAAGGAATTGGAAAAATTTTGTACTGAAAAACAACTACACTATGATTAATCTACTTACACTGATATCAACATTGTATTTAGTGAAGGCGTTCGCAGTCATTAGCTCAGCCATAACATGGATAGGCAACCTGTTCCCAGAGGAAGAGGATAAAGAAGGAGTAATCGGAAGACTTGTACATCTGAAAAATGCCTTTAAGAAGATACATCAAACAAAGTGGTACGTACTAAGCCAATTAACCGTGTGGTAAGATCCGCTTCAGAGAGACATGAGCTGGTGAAAAGTGTTTTCCACTGTTCCATTTGTCGCTGGTTTATTATCACCTGTAATGCAACGAGTTGTTACCCACGTAACGTAACCCTGCACGAAACAACATATACCTTTGGCAATTTCAAGATTTCTGCAAAATATGCACAAATGATATCCGATCGTCCTGCAACCACACCTAAACCAACGTTAAGCAGATCTCTTGCAAACGCTGCACAAAATCCGTTCTCAGTCTTCGTTCGTATCCATTCCAACCAGGCAGAAATATGAGATTCCACTTGGTAACTCAATGCAACAGGTACACTAGTAGAACTGGAAAGAACCATAGGCAGTGCTGTAGAGAAAAGTCGAGCCGAAACTAACTGCTAACAAGGTGAGCGTGGGTGTTGCAATAAGAGCAGCAAGAGCTGTAGTAAGATGTCCTTCGTGAGCTATATTTCGCCGACATATAAAAGATGTAATTAATGTGAGATCCGATGGAGGAAGCTTCATACCGCAACGATGATAAAGGTAGATAATGGACAACAACACGTCGGTCAGCAGTTCCGTTGATTGCCTCAAAAAGATATAATAAAGTGGGATAGAAATATTTCAATATGGTCACTTTTTATGCACTGCCTATTCTTTTTATGGCAGAGTATGATGCGAAAAATACGAGACCGCAGGGATCTACGGTGGAGATCGAACGCGATATTACTCTTTCCAGAGGTTAACGCGTTCACCACCGCACCATGCAGACCACTCGTTTCGCCTTTTTCTCAGCCATGTTCTATACGATTCGTAGGATAGGACTGCTGGTAGTGCTTAAAACAGGCGTGAGAGAAAGACGAAGCGGAGGACCTTCGTGATGTTGTCCGAACGCGTAAACTCCGTAAAAGGTAATAGCAGGCTATATCCTCACTGCAGACACCTGAAGTCCTTAGTTTTGCAAATATCTCAGCACCACTGGTAATACTTTAATATAGTATACAGAAATCAACGGTGCTGAATTGTTTGCATAAAAAAATGGTTATCTGCCGATAATCTTAGGACAGTACATTGTAAAGCTCTACTCAAACTAAGCACATTGAACGCTAAAGTAGCGCTATACTCACTTACTGACAGCAACAGAGATGATACTAAGCAAGCGATTTAAAACAACTGCAGCTGTGTGCTTAGTGGCACTCTTGCCAATTAATGTCGAAATTTGCCCTTTCCTGTCCAATAAATGGGTTCGGAGAAAACAGCTAACCTGAAGAATATGAAGAATTAATGAAACAAGTGGATGAATGAAAAAGGAAAAGCTCCAAACCGCCTCATCGTCAAGTCGCTCGCATACAACTCGAGTTGCAAACATGCACTCCTTACGCATCTCGGCCATTCGATCCAGAATCGAGTGTGAAAGTGGAGGATTGAGGGCAACAAGCTTCAAATGTAACACAATCTCACATATTTGATAACCATTTGCCAAATCTAACACGATCACTGACATTAGTGAGAGTTGTAAGGCGAGCAGATGAAATGACTTGGTCTGATGGAGACATCTCAAGCAGGTATGAAACCAGTGGTAGAAACATCTCAGAAACATTTGCGACAGTCTGTTTAAAATACCGAAATTTTATAAACCTCGGCATAAATAATGGACATATTTATCTACATGTTCTTATGTATAGATCTTGTTGAGCTGATGTGAGATTGGTATAATTTGTTGTCGTTGTTGTTGTTTTTGTTATTGTTGTCGTCGTTTCTGTTGTTGGTCGATGGGTAACATTTCGGCGATTTCGCCTTCCTCAGAGTTACTGAGTCGTGAGTTCCACTCGGACATCACGGCTCTGAGGAAGGCGAAATCGTCGGGACGTCAGCCGTCGACCAACAACGCCAACAGCAACGACAACAACGACAACGACAACGACAACGACAACGACAACGACAACTTATACCAACCTCGCATCAGCTCAACAAGATCATTTCATAAGAACATATAAAAAAAAATATCATATGGGTATATAACAGTCTATGATGCAAGTGTGTCTCTACCTGAGTAAGAAGTTCCGATCCATCTTTAAGAGATAATAATTTCATTACGAGATCTTCAACTGAAATAATATTGGGCATATTAAGGAGGACAAACGACAACATCCATCCCAATTCTTCCGTATTCTCCTCACACAAACAAGGTAATAACCATTCATCTGGATTCGCGGACTCTTCTGGAAAAGGACTTCATAAACTGATGCCATTCACTCTCGAAGAGGAAAAGAAGCAAATCAGCTTTAAATTCTTCCGCAAAAAACTCACCCTTCTGTAGAGCTCGACACAAAGCTGTAAGCTTTTGAGTTGGATCAAGGTCAGCAAACCCTTCAAATCCGTCGCTCTTCTTCTGGGAAGCCAGGTTATTTTCAATGCATTGATAATCAAGAGTGAGATATGGCATCAAGCCGCTTTTCATAGCAAGTGAACATATTTTGGAGAGGAAGTTTCTCTGAAAAACCAACAAAACTACGAGCAAACCGTTTAAAGAAACATTCTGAAAACGAAGTACTTAACGAATTCGATTCCATACACCCTCAACGGTTTACCGCCTCATTGTGGCTGGGAGGTGCTCCTGGGTGTTGGACTGCGATGTAAAGCGGGAAATTCATCCCTTCGCAGGATCTCCCAAGCTGAGAAGGAGTTCGACGTTTCCATCAGGAACCCTAGCTAAGAGTAAACTAATACCAGGATCCACCACCGTCCTGCTACCAAAGGTGGCAATTCCTCTGATCCACAAGGGCTGCGACTGCCTGTAGTGGTGAGAACATGGAGCAGACTTTGGCCTGGTTGACCTCCGGATTCAAGGGAACTACGATGGCTTAATCAGCAAAACTCCAAAATAATGGAATTTACGTTGGAGCCCGCATAACCAGTGAAGGCGAGCCATTCAAGTACCAAGCGATACACCTTGCCTACTTTACTTATTTGGTTACGGAGGTGTTTGGCTGGGTAGATTGCAGTCAACTTGACCTCTCCAGCCGCCGAAACGACATCTTGATGCTTGGTCATCAAGAGAACAGTCTATGTTAAATGGTTTAAACGAAATGTGTCAGTAAACTTACCGAGGTGCTAGGAGATGGATGAGAAAGATACGATGCCAGTAGTGGCAAAAACGGCAGGAGCTCTTCATCCGTGAACTTGTCACCAACTTCCGAAAGGGATCCATCAACAATAGCACAATAGACACCTGCATGCTGCTCCCATTTCAATACCATACCCTAAAATGTACATTTAAATGTGAGAGAAATCACTCAAAACACAGACATGGGTGAGCATTGAGCAGCTTTCGTTACACGAAGGAAAATCTGAACAACCGCTCAAAAAAGCCAAGAGATTTCGAAAGGAACAGGTCCCTAGTCATCAACATATCTTTCTATACACTATGAAAACTGATAGATACCAACTTTTGAAAAAGAGCTTCATTCCAATACAGTAAAATTCAAACGGAGTGACACCTAGCGCGCTCCAATTCAAACATTTGACCCATTGCGCTATTTATTCCCTACGAGCTACTTTTTGAAAAGCAGTGTAGAGCCTTTTTTTATCGGACTTTAGAGAGAGGGTTCTTTACTCTTTACTAGTTTACATTTTTGTTTATAACGATTTGTATTGTATTTTTACAGTAGCGGTAAGGTCACCATCACTTTTACTACGCACGAAGCCCCAATTGTTCTGCTCGAACTAAACTTGCATTCGTCCTTGTTGTATCCCATAGTTTCTATTGAGCCCTAGTCTCGCAAGCAGGCTAGAGGACATTTGGCACAATTACCACTAGGCTTTTAGTACTATATTCCCTAACCTTACTGTTTTTCATACAGTGAGCTCACAGAGGTGCATTCTCATGCGTGTGTATAAATATGGTAATGGACATATGAGGTGGTACATGTAAGTCTGGGAACGAAACACTAATGAGCAATCCGTCCTTAGAACACACCTTTTCAGGACATATATGTGTTTCGAAAATAAGGAATCTTGAAGTGAGACAGAAATGTGTTTAGGTTTCATGCGTTCTGGAGAGAGCGTGTGTGGCGCAGTGGTCGGTGGCGCCCTTCAACACACGTGGAATCGATCCCCATGGCCCACAAAGCTTTCCATCTCTCTGGTGTCGGCAAATTGGTGCCAGATTTATCTGAGGATAGCAGCACTAGGTCGATACATCGGCAGGCCACCGCGAGTCATTGTAAAGACCAGATCTGCATTCATTAATCTCCAACGATGTTTAGTAAAGTAGAATGCATGGCTCATCCCTCAAGGATTGATCAACGCCTAGAGCTTTATCCTTTTTTATTAATGTCGTCTGGACAAGTGCGTTAAGACTACAACCGTGCCGTAGCGTTTCAAATTCTTAAGTTATATACTACTGGATTATCCCGTTCTTACGAGATTTTGGAAAACTCAACGATTTACTTGTTTCATCATCGATAGTGCCCATCAGTGATATCCTTCACTGCTCTGTTACAGCAGCATTTACAGGAGTTTAACAGTAAAACGCCCAGGAGTATTCCTTAGAGTGGAAGTTTCTAGATCGCGGTCCATATTCACCGAGGTTTCTCAGGTTGAAAAGACGTGCATCTTCTAGTTTTCTTCAAGACAAGTGTACTTTGCTTCCCAGTGATAAATCGCATATTCGTTGCTTTACAAACTGTGTTTCCCTGAGCTTCGAATCGAATATCATCTACTAGCAGATGATCCAATCTGTCGTAAGACTTTGCCGACGGGAAAGCTAAGCCGTACTTTAGAGACTGCTTATTCTGCGCAACGAAAAGATGTTAGAACTAGAACAAGATGAACATCCTTGGGATTAATTCATATCTGTTCTGTATACTAGGATACTTTAAGCAAAGGTTCATAGAATACATCGATTAGAACCGCTTTTTGGTATGTCGACGAACAAGTGTACTGTAATCCATAGATGACAGGAGAATAACCTGCGTCATAAGAAAGCATCTACACACCGAAAACCATACGACGAGGTGCGCCGATGCATTCTGCATGGATTACTGATAGATCAGCTAAGTGTGATTTTACTTGGCGTGGGTTCCAAGTAGACTTTGGTCACTGCCATTGTAAATGAAAAAGAAGCTAAATAAAGTTATACCTGAACCGATGTCCCTGATCGAACTCATGCGCGCTGAAGGTGCTCTATATGGAAGAGATGGTATTTTGCAATACGTCTAAATCCTTCCTTTTAAGTGTTCAACAATCTGGAGCCTTTATTCCATTATGGTAGAAACATATCTGACATTTGAGCCATCGTTTTGGGAATTGCAAGATAACACTCTGTTCGATGCAAGTGATCGGGTCTTCTTATTAGGCAAGCAGTTCAACAGAGAGGCAGGTACTCGACTTGTTTTTCGTTTTCTGTTTCCTATTATGTGTTTCATGTTTCCAACTGGTTAACCCTCGCAACGGTTAATGAAAAAATGGCATGCTTCGCTGAAAGATCGAATTTCATTAGATCCATGATAAATCTAGAGATGTCCCGGCCTGCTTCATGGTTTTCCAATATAGCTTAAGTTGCTTCTTTCTAAGCCAGAACTACTGGGAATACAAGCTCATGAAGATATTTGAATTAGGGTACCTTTCACTTCGTTGAGGTAGGCCATGGTTTTCTACTTGTCTGTTTAGGCCTCGATCCTGTAAAACGATATGTGACGTCCCGCCTTTGGTTCACTTATAGAAAGGACTTTGCACCTATAGGTTCGTTTTCATTTGCTGATTATGAGCAGTTTTTGGGAATAATATTTAAAGGTTTCAATTTGTAGGTGGTACGGGGCCTGAAACAGATCAAGGTTGGGGATGTATGTTACGATGTGCACAAATGTTGCTCGGTGAAGTTCTCTTACGGCGGCATATTGGACGAGATTTCAAGTGGTCGGAAGATGTGCCACCTACAGGCGAATACGAGCGTGTCTTGCGAATGTTTCTTGATGAAAAAACTGCCTTGTATTCGATACATCAGATTGGTAAGTAGTATGGGCAAATTTCCTATGTAAGTTGTGGATATGGTTTAACCAATTAAGTATCACGTTTAATTAATGGACGCGTATAGCGCAATGGTCGGAAGCGCCTTATAATAGACATGGGATCGTTTGCCACTCCCCTGGCTCACCAAACCTTCCATCTGGGAGGATAGCAGCACTGGCTCTAAGCATCGAAAGGCCATCGCGAGGAATTTTAAAGGCCAGATATGCATTGAATCACCTCCAACTAAAATCGAATGCATGGCGCTTCCTTAACCTATTGATAAACCTAGAGAGCTTTAAAAAGCTTTATTAAGTAGAACATAAGTTTTGTTTACATTTGCAGTAAATCTTATTACAGCACAAATGGGCGTTTCCGAAGGAAAATCTGTTGGTGAATGGTTCGGACCAAACACAGCAGCTCAGGTACTAGCTTCTTTCCTGGTCTACTAATTGTACCGATATGACCTTTATTAACTGTTTTTTCGTCTCACTTCTTAGTTTAGCGTACTCATTCATTATTAAGGTTATAAAAAAGCTCGCTGTCTTTGATTCATGGTCTGGAATAGCGGTACATGTGGCACTTGATAATATCCTAGTTTCAAGTGATGTTCAAGCCATTGCTACTCTGGCACCACCGAAAGATGCCATCAAGTTGATTATGGGTAGGATTCAATGTTCGATTTCGTTTACTCATCCTATATCGCCGTGTGCTTTGCATTATTCACTTCTCAGATGATAACAGAAATGTCGACGAATCGTATCTAACACTTATGACTGAATCTTCCGCATCCAATGATCGTCACTGCGAGTGGCGTCCACTTCTCTTGCTTGTTCCTTTGAGGCTAGGATTGACGAGTATTAATCGCTGTTATTTGCCTGCTATTGAGGTATGTTTTTCTCCACAAAGGATTAAATGGTAGAGACTTCTCATTGCTAATTCCTTGTCCTACACGGCTACATAGTATGGAATGCTTTGTTTTCAGGAATTTTTTAAGCTTGACTCTTGCGTTGGTATAATCGGAGGCAGGCCCAACCACGCGCTCTATTTCATCGGTATCGCTGGTGACAGAGTAAATACCCGTTAATTTCAATAATTTCCTGCCACTTATATTTGGTTTAGTAAAGCCTGTGGGATGCTTAAGAGTGTAATCTGACCTGTAACAATTTTAGCTTATATATCTCGATCCTCACTACTGTCGTCCTTCAGTACTCAAAAAGTATGGTGACGGAAAATTTTTAGAAGACTTCGACTCGCTTGAAGTTAGTCGGCAAAATATTCAACTTTCTCCGTTTGCACAACTTTTCTTTTACATGTGTGTTTTTAGGAGGAAGGTGTTCCACAGTCAGTTCCAACAGACGGAGTCAACAATCATTTAGATGACACTTCATTTCACTGTAAAATGCTCTTACATATGTCTTATGACCAGGTAGTGCTTGAAATTTTTAGAAAACTATTTGTAACAATGCGTCACATTCCTCCATTATAGGTCGATCCATCGATGGCACTGGCATTTTTTTGTGAATCTGCAAGCGCTTTCAAAAAGCTAGCTAGTGATCTTAAGGAGGTTGGTTAAAGATCCTTTATTTTCTGATGATCTAACATATTCGTGTCCAAAATGGTTTTCAACAACATACTGTGATTTCTCGATGACTGAAGAAGTTGAGAAGTTGCAGATCTCACAGACTTCCGCCGTAAAGTGCGTATAACTTCTACGAAGCATTTGTTAAAGATTTCCTGCCTGTTTAGTGTTAAGAGTTCTGGAATTCGAGTCTTTGATGTTTCAAACACAAGCACGACAGCGGCAACTACCGAGAATAAAAGGATAAAGCTCTCGGCGTTGATCAATCCCTGAGGAATGCGCCATGCATTCGACTTCATTAAGTATCGTTGGAAGTGATCGAATGCATATCTGGCCTTTACAATGACTCGCGGTGGCCTGCCGATTATCGAGCCAGCGCTGCTATCCTCTCAAACGAGTCTAATACCAATTTGCCGACTCCGGAGGAATGGACGGCTTGGTGGGCCGTGGGCGCAGGAATCGATTCCACGTGCGTGCCGCAGTGGCGCCTCCAACCACTGCGCCACACGCGCCCTTATTACCGAAAATGCTTAGGATAATACAATCATATTGTGCTGTACTTTACTGGTTTCTTTTTCAATCACCATAAGCTGAAATACGTTACAGTGGTTGTGAGGATGACTACTTTAATACCCTATGCATTGAGTACCCTATGCATTGAATTCAATGAATCTCATTATATGTTAATGATTTTGGATTTACTGTTAATCTTCGAAAGTAAGAAAGTTGGCCATGGTGCGTCTAAAATTTAAAACAGCAAAGATATCACCCACAAACAGCTTAACGCTTCAGGAAAGAGCTATGAACAGCTAGTATTTGTTTAGAGCATTGGGTTTATCGCATGTTTAGCCTGTATCATTTGTATCACTTTCCCTCTCATTGGTGGTAGAGTAAACATGCACCAGAAGAGTCTCCATTTCATGCTGTTAGATACAGCGGTAGCCCAGTGTGTTCTGTTCGAGCTAACGACTCTAAACATAGTATTTTGCTTGAGCAATTTTCGTTTAAAAAAAATCTGACCATCCGATCGGTTAGCGCGCTTTCACAGAATAGACCTAGTGTTTATTTGTCGGAAGGGGTTTCAAATCACCTACAATGCAGTTCTCCGCCACCTGGTTGAAGGATTTTGGCCACGGTACAAGATGCCGTAGTATAATCACACGTGTTCACAAATGAATGAATGCGTGTGTCTACATATGCATACAGGTATAGTACAATTTTACAAAATAAAGGAAGGGATTACATTCCCCAATTCCACTTACGCCCCACAATAAGTAGAAAGTCTCGTTTGATACTCGTTTAATACTGCTTTAAATAATGCTTCCAATTTTCCCATTTTTTTCCCCTACACGCCAAAAAGAGCACGTGTGACGCAGTGGTCGGCGGCGCCCTACAAGGCACACATGGGATCGATCCCCGCTCCCCATGCTCACCAGGACTTCCATACCTCTGCGATCTGCAAATTAGTACCAGACTTGTTTGGAAGGATAGCAGCACTGGTTGGATACATCAGTAGGCGACTGCGAGTCTTTGTGAAGGCCAGATATGCATTCAATCACCACTCACGGGTTTATCAACGCCAAGAACTTTATCCCTTTTTCTTTTCCTTATACGCCATCTGGAATAACCCAATATATCTATAAACCTAGCGTTTAGAGATCTTAGGGAGATTCTTTTTACTAAAAGACTTTAAGCCGATGTCATGAGATTTCGTTTATGATGTACAAATTTTAGACCGTCTCAATTTTGGAAGAGGAATTCTTTTACAAGATGCACAGACTCATGTCGAATCTCATTATTGTAGTCAAATAAATTTACTCTGCAGAACGTATTTCCTTCGTCGCAACCATCGCTTTTCGAGCAGCTTGAAACCCGTCCGAAATACTGGCCACCGTTCGAACCGTACACAGGCGTGAAGGCAAAAATTTTGATGAAAGGTTAAATTGTATTTGAAAATTTGGTCCACATTATTCAATGTCTTTACCGTTGACTTTTTATTTTAGATTTTGACGACATGTGTGCTCCAAACTATGTGATTGATGATGGTTTCGAGATTCTTGAAGAAACAGAAGACCCTCTCACTGATCTAGCTGATGAGGTACTAAAATTCGGACAGAAACCGCTCATCTGAATCAGTTCCTTCTCAAGTCAAAGATTTTGTACTGTATGAAAATCCGAAAATGCACGCTTCGAATTGTCATAATCTTTTGTTTATCTTTTTATCCTTCTTTTTATTTTAAGTGCTAATTGATTTATTGCACTAACTTCTTCGTTGTTTTTCTTTCATGTCGCATTTTCTCTGCATTGTGATCGATGAGGTGGTGTTATTTTTCTGATTCTTACGCATAACACTATCTCATGTCTTATTCTGGATAGCCGAAATTTACCATAAGAGATTACTAGTTCATTTGGAGTGCTTCGCAGCTTTGCAACGGCATGACATAGCTTGAGGTTTTATCGGCTTCCCACGCTTTCCTACGTGCTTTCCGTTTTATTGAATCCCTTTTGTTAAAAGCTTTGTGATTTGTTCGATGGCTTTGTTGAAAGCGCTCTAAATCCGCTCAAAAGCGGCTGAAGATTCGTCTTAGTCCTGGGGCATGATTGTGTGACACATCGAACACTTTCAATTTCTCTATGATCTAAAACATTCCCTGCTCATTTTAGCCTGTTCTATCATATTTCGCCTGACCTTGATTGCACTTTCTGCTATTTCACACATTTCTCTATTTAAAATTGTATTAAAATACTGGCACTTGGACTGAGTTTTAATGTTGTATATATTGCATGTAAATAAGTCACAGCCTATGCTTTATAGCCTTTACCATGCCAGTAAAAATTGTGCGGCTGTTCTAATAATAAATAGGAATAAATTCAAATGGCAAACGAATATTTGTATGATCAATTGTAGAAAAATGTATAGCATTAGCGAGTACAAGAATTTCGGACCCCACTTGGGAGCGGATTCTTACGCTTTATGCTACCCAGAAGGAGCTGTACATTTGCAGTTGAGTGCAAAACTGCGGTGTAAGATTGGTGATTAAGAATTTTGGCTGCGTTCTGAATCCGCTGAGTAGCGAATAAGAAAGAATGAAAGGTTCAGTCTTGAACAATTCCTAAAGATGAGAGCCATACAGTCGACTTCATTAGGGATCATCGGAGGTGACTGGATTATAGGTCAGGTGTGCGTATGTGGGCCATATAATTTGCAGTAGCCGAAGGATATACCAAATTACTGTTGCTATCCTCTCAGGCAAATCTGACACCAATTTACCGATCCTGCAGGGTAGAAAGCTTTATGAACTCGGTGCATGGGGTGGAACCAAAAACTACATGTGTATCGCAAGGCACAACCAACAACTACGCTGCACAAGTGGGGTAGCAGATTAAGTAGAAGGGAGATCTTCAATAAACAAATCGCGCTGGTATATCAACTTAACCTTGGTGAGAGTTCTTATCCGAGTTATCACTTTTATCACTTGTGGTCCCGTTGACTGTTCAGTACGCGAGGCAAGTACTATTTCTCTCTGTCGCGTGCAAGAGTAGCCCAATGGGTTCCGATTGCTCTAGGAACTCGTTGAGCATCATATCTTTCTTCTAGGCTTTTCATGAAGAACTCTGTCCATCGGGTCGGTGGTTTTCCGGCAGTGTGTTTGACATCCCGAGGAATCCAGTCACTAACGGCACTTGTCCATCGGTTGTCGTTCATGCGCATTACATGTCTGGCCCACCTCGTCTTCGACTGTTTGGCGCAGGGAACGGCATCCTTGATTTTTGGTCGTTGCCGTAAGTCAGAGCTTTCGATCTCTTCCTTCACTTGCGTAATACCGGATACTTCTACCATCGATCTTTCGACTACACGTTGTATAGGACAAAGTCATCTATCATCCTGTTTACGAAGCGACCAGGTTTGCAAAACATACGCTAAGGCAGGAGAAACACCTTGGATGGCCTTTAAAGCTCTCTAAGAAGCTCAGTTCCTCCTGCTTGACTCTGGAACTAAGTGGCTCATCATGTTGATTTCGCGGCCTAGATGGACGTGGCTAGAACATTCGGAGATGTTCACTCCGCACAGCATAAGTAGAGCACACGAAACCAGTCCGTTCCTCGTGGAAAGCGTTCTCGTGACCTTTAGAGTGAAAGGCCAATTTTCCACATGAGTTATCAAAGTCGGAGAGCATTCGTTCCATATGACTAATAATTTATGTTATCAGAACGATGTCATTAGCCATGCCAAGATGTTGAAGTTGCCGACCATCAATCTTAATTGACTAGCCGTCCCATCGCAGTGTTTGCATCACGTTCTGGAGGGTGGCAATAAGCAGTTTTGACAAGATAGGATCACCTTCCCTAGCCCTTCTTTTGACTTCGACTTTAATATCATCGTAGAATGGTGATATCTCGGTGGTGAATTTCTCGTACAGTCACAAAGAATTTTTATATACAGAGTGAGGACTCCTTGACTGTCCAGGGCTTCCACGATTACTTTAATCTCAACTGAGTCAAAAGGCTTCTTTAAATCGATGAAAGTGAGACAGAGCGGCCTCTTGTATTCTCGCTATTCTTCAATGACTCATGTTATCGTGTGGATGGGTTCCGTCCTAGCTGAATGCTTCTCGAAACCCTGCTTGCTCATATAGCTATTCTTCATGTCGTGTTCTACCGATCCTGCTTGAGATGACACGAGTGAAGGGTTCACAGATAACAAACATCAAGCAGATTGGCTGATACTTACTGATAACGTGAAGATCATCCATGCTGAATAGTCACACAGTCTTGGTCATTGAACAGAAACATTGCATTCTGATAGGTAACGTGCTAAGAGCCGATCCAGTGTGTTTACGAGGACAGGCGGAAGGCTCTTCAGGTGTTCTGATCTTATCCTGTACAGACCCAGTCATTAATCATAAACGACTACAACCCAGTATCTCAAGGCGTACGACTCAGCAACTAACACACAGAAGTCCTGCCAGGCGAACACAAAAGGCGAGCAGTCAATCAGACTAATATTTACAACTACCTGGTTTACTTATAACTGTGGACGTTACCAAAACCTCTGAATGAACAGTGAACATCTTCTTAGATTACAATGATGCTGAGATATTTGCAAAACTCCGCTGAGGAATGCGCCATGTATTCGACTTCATTAAGCGTCGTTGAAGATGACTGAATGCATATCTGAAATTTACAATGATTCGCAGGGGTCTACCGAAGTATCGAGCCTGTGTTGCTATCCTCACAGGCGAGTCTGGCATCAATCTACCGATCCTGGAAGGATGGAGAGCATGGTAGGCACTGGGAGCGGGAATCGATCCCATGTGCATCTCCAATCACTGCACCACACGCGCCCATTGAGACGTATACCAAATCAAAATCTAGGAGCGACCTTATATTAGCTTACTAATAGAACAATACATGGGCTTCTTGAACCAGAGTTAAATAAAACCCCGCGTTTGGGGTTTAGTTCAAATCGTGCCGCGCGCAGCGAAAAGTTAGGCGTCGCCTAATTCTGTCGTCGTCAACGACGACGAAAAGTGCTCCTTAGGCTGTAAGTGTTTATAGTTATTAGAAACTTAAAGTCTGCTCTCTCTCCCATGTGTATTGTATTCTCGCTGCTTTTCACATCGTAGATCATAGGGGTAGTGCTGGTACCCTTTTGATCCCATTCATTCCTGTTTCAGAGCAAAACTACACCCCGCACCCTCCCCCGATATGCTTCGTTTACTGGGATAACGGAAAGAACAACACGATATTTGTTGAAGACCCGGTACTATTCGCGGATTTTTTGTTGAAGACGATTCCGAATGCTAACATATATGATTCCTACTTACCTAATGGGATGGTTTTGGCGGAATTGAAGTCTAGGGCAAAGCAAACCCCCTCGTCTGTCTACGAGTTTTACAGAATTCGTAAATCGGCCCTATGTAGAAAAGGCAGAAAAGCACATGCATTGTATCCACCCAGATTTTTTCAACAAGCACTTGAAGGGCTTTCACTCGGATTCCAAACAACCCGCTTCCCATATTGTCCGAGACGTAATCGATTCGTAATTAGTTCTGTAAACTAGCTCTACACTTTTATCCTTTTGGGGTTACTATTTGTGTCAAGTTAGTGATTTGTGGTCAACTGAGACTTCTGAATAGGACGGTCCACTGCGTACTTGGAAGGGAAATGCCAGCCTATGAAGTCAGCTTAATAACACGGTCCCTTTCCAAGGTGAGATGTTGTTCTGTTAGTTCGTATACCTTTCTCTAAGACCTAAGCCTATCTTATAGATTTAGGCAGATCTTGTTAAAGCGCTAGTACGTGCTGGAAGAACTTTGCTGGATAACGGTGCTGTTATTGAAAATGTCGAATCGCTTGGATTTCGGGATCTTCCGTTTAAGAGGATCGCAAAACAGACTCATGAGCCAATTTACGCTTCGAAGTTAGTTATCTTCCATAGTTTTAAGTCTTTTCTTGTTCCTAAGAAATACTAAAAGTCGAGGGAAAGAAGGTTAAAGCAAGGGACTCAGTGGTGCAGTGTGTAACACATGAGCACCCGGAAAGGGTAATCGTGGTTCCATCTGGCCTGCGATCTAAGTTTTGCGAATATCTCAGCATCATAACGGTTACATTTCACATTATCTCTTGTCGCGGAAAGTGAACTTTAAAGTTACCAATTTTAACTTATTGTTTACTGCCTATTCTTTTTATAAGCAGAGTATGTTGCGAAATAAAAATTCAGTGATGCTGAGTTATTTGCAAAACTCCTGACCGTAGGTGTCTGCTGTGGGGAACGAACGCGCTGTTACCCTTTCCGGGGACTAACGCGTTCACGACTACACCTTGCGGATCCTTCGCAACATACCCTGCCACTAAGAAGAGAAGGCAGTGAATAATAAGTTATTGTGATTATAACTACAGCCTCAGCTGAGTTCATTGTCGATTTGGGCTACTCAGTTCAATTCCACTGACGGGTGATTGCTGGTAGCACTGATCGACTGAACTAGCCGAGAGACAGACGAAACGAAAGACCCGCATGGTGTGGTGGTGAACACGTTAGCACTCGGAAAGGGTAATAGCGCATTTGTTCCTCACCGTAGACGCCTGCGGTCCGGAGTTTTCCAAATATCTCAGCATCATGGAAATTATGAAGTTAGTGCTCTGAATAAAAATCTATTTAAAGAAGGTTTTATGCTTTTATTTAACTGTCGACAAGTATTTTTTGTGTTTCACTAAAAACTATCCGTTCTAGTTTCTTCTTGTTCAACACCCATATGTCAATCGAGGTCAAAAAGACTGTAAAGTCGATTTTTTTTAACGATCTTGATCTGGTACGTAGGTTTTCTTCCTTTTCTTTTAGACCAACTGGTATACAGTGGCTTAGGTCACTAGGTTGTCTATTTTTACTTTATCAATCTTTACTGCCGTTTACAATCTTTCTACATATTTAGATGCATGTAGCGATTGTACCATTAGCTTCTCCTTCCACACCTGAAAAATGTAACCTTGAAGAAATTTTGAAACCTCCTAGCCAGCGTCAGGTGAGTTTCATGTTAACTAATTTGAACAGTTGGCTGTTTCGTTTGCTTACTTGGATACTTGAGCGGCCCGTCTTCACTGGTCCCGGGGGTACCAGCACAATTTCCATTCTTCCGGAGTTCTGCTGATTTAACCACTGTGGTCCTCTTGAATCCAAAAGCCAAAGTCTGCCCCAGGTCATCACTACCATAGGTAGTGGCCGCCCTCATGGATCAGAGGGAGATTTTCTACTATGCGACTAGTTTGACACCAGGACTGTGATGAGTCCTGGCATTCTTTTTCCTCTTAGCTGGGCTTTATGATAGGAACGCCAGACCTTCTCAGCTTGGGGTGCCCTGCTGAGGGAATCACTTGCTCTATATCGAGTCCAACAACTAGGAACACCCCAGCCACGATGGGGTGGTAAACCGTTTAGAAAGTTGATTTTCTAGTGGGATCAAGTCGAAGTGCTTTTCACTTCATTACTATTGATCTTATTCGACGTAGTTTCATATTGCAGTTCTAATTATGTAGTTGCCAAGAAATACTGCAGGATTCTGAAGTTGACTTTTGTTCAGATTTCCTACTTTTTGGTATCAATTGCTTCAATTTTCATTAGGTATCCAGAATTCTCTCGACATCGCAGTATAATAAGCACTCTTAAATGTTTCAATGAAAGAAACATTTGGGGGTTGCTTGGGGGTCTTAAGCATTTTTTCGAGTTTTAAACTATTTGTGGTAAATAATGTTGAACTACATAAATTGGCATTCAAGATTCGCTCTTTTAGTCCGTGAAAGATCTTCGAGAAGGACAGAAAATGGGTCATTTTACGCGACAAATGATCTATAAACGTACCGAAAAGGAATGGAAGAGTATCCCAAAAAGCTATCCTATCTCTCCAGCTCGTCCTTGATTACTTCTGCTTAACGTAGTTGCATCCTTTTTAGTGATTCTGTATATATCTGCTGTTTTGAAAGTTAGCCACTTCAAAGCGCAACAGAAGTATAAGCGATTTGTAGTAGTGAAAATGATCCATTTGTTACCGTGTACAAATTCAAATGTTGACCTGTTTTGTTTTTAGGTGAGGGTTACATTCTTAGGTGATTTGTTGGTCATATCCCTTTTTTCTTCCAGTTGTACCAGTTTGTTTTTGTAAAGTTTAAACCCTGAGTTCTACCACAGAGTCAAATGTGTTGAAGTCTTCTTACTTAGTAATGCTGTCTATTTTGTCCATTTTTTGACTTTGCAATATGATGTTGTCCTTTTTCTTCTCTCCATCTCAAGATGTCGCTTAATGGAATTCGCAACGGCAACGGCGATGTGGTGTCGGAAAAACAACTGTTCGATGCTCTGTATGGAATGGAGGTTTGTTTGTCGGTGTTTATATAGCATGATATGCTACATGTGATATATATCATAGATCATACAATCGTCAAAAAGGACGCGTAGTGAAGTGTTCGGAGACGCAGTGCAGTACACATGGGGTCGATCCCCACGCGCATACCTCGCTAAGCCCTCCATTCCTCCATCTCTCCGGGGACGGCAAATTGGTACCATACTTGTCTGGTAGGATGGCAGCACTTTATCGATGCATTGGTAGGCCACCGCGAGTCATTGTAAAAGTCATATGCATTCAATCACCAAACGATGCTTAATGAAGTCAAATGCATGGTGAATCCCTCATCGATTGATCAACGCTGAGAGCTTTATCCTTTACATGTCGTCTTTAACTCGAGAAGGTAAGGAAGAGCACATGGTTCAACGGCTGCGTGGAATAACGGGATCGTCAGGTTAAGGACTGTAACACGCTACTTCGATTTCTGTTGAATATTCTTCACACCGTTTGAAGGTATCGTACCACACCGAATTCTCTTCTACAACTGACTCCACTTCTTCGGCCATATTGATGGCTTTTCATCCACCCTGAAGCTACTATGTATCCGTTTATTAAAAGGATTTCTCATTAATACTTCATTATGCCTCCCAAACTGTTAGCTTTCGTTGTCTTACAGTCCTGAATGAATATATCATTTTCCATTTTTTCCCTTTTCGTTCATTGCTTTGACTATCTTCTGTTTTCACCAGTTCTCTATCTTCTTCATCGGGAGATTGCAGGTTTTTCGGTTAGGTGAGTTTTACCTCAAGTCTGGTCAGCTCACTCCAATCTACATTGATCTTCGTCGCGTTATCAGCAATCCACGAACACTGGTGAGAAACTGTTTTGTTAATTATCTGTTTCGATTTTGCTTCATTCTGTTGTATTTGTCAAATAGTCCTGTTAGCCCACCAAATTTTCAGCATCTAGTTGCTCAAGCTGTTTGTGATTTCGTTATCGCTAAGGAGCTCCTTTACGACTGTGTAGTAGGTGTTCCTTATGCTGCGCTTCCGCTAGCCACAGTATGTTCATTTGTTTCTGTTAATTAACAATGTTTAAAATTCGTAATGAATCATTATTTAAGTGCTTATTTATATGTTCCGAAGAACTGATCCATCTGGACCGTTTGCCGCCTCATCATGGCTTAGAGTTTCTGGGTGTCGGGTTGCTGTGTACACAGGGTGGATTTATTCCCCCAGCAGGGGCTCCCAAACTGAGAAGGAGCCTGACGTTTTTATCAGGAAATCCAGCTAAGAATGAACCAATATAAGAAGCCACCATCGTCCTGGTATCAAGCTAGTCTGATGATGGCAAATTTCCTTCTGATCCACAAGGGCGGCTACTACCTGTGGTGGTGACGCCCTGAGGCAAACTATAGCTATTCTGACCTCGGGATTCCAGGGAACCACAGTGATTGAGCCAGAAAATCTTCGAAAAAATGGAGATTATGCTGGGACCCACCAATGGAGACGGGCTATCCAAGTAATTAAGTATGAACTGATCTTATTGAGCCAATAGTACTAGGTGCCGTCGTCGTTGTTGTTGTTGGCGTCATTGTAGTTCGTTGGCTGGCGTTTTGGTGATTTCGCCTTTCGACGATTCGAAACGTCAGCCATCGAATTACAACGACAACAGCAACAACAACAACAACAACCACGACACCTTACGCCAACCTCGCACCACCTCAACATGATCAGCTCGTAGGAACATATAAATAAATGGGTTTAATGCCGACTCCACAGATCAATCTCGCTCACGGGTGGTTGCTGATGGTGCTGATCAGTAGAACTAGCTGAAAGACGAAAGGAAGGACCCGCGTATAGACACCTGTGGTCCAGAGTTTTGTTTTGTATTTCGGCAACATTGTGGTTATAAATAAATATTCCGAGCATTCATGCCTAGCTTAATAGAAAGCCGGCCTTTTAAATATTTATGTAGTTAATCGTTGCCAAGTAATCCCGTTTACTTTAGCACGTAAGCAACATATTGGACGTTCCCATGCTCATGAAGCGAAAAGAGTTGAAGTCGTATGGGACGAGGAAGCTTGTAGAGGTATGATAGTTTTCTAACATGGCATTATAGAGGAACGTATTTCTTCTATTTGGTTAAGGGTGTCTATGCTCCGGGCGATACGGTCCTTTTAATCGAAGATGTTGTTACCACAGGCGATTCTATACGTGAAACAGCAGAGGCTCTTCGAGAGGAAGGACTGATAGTGTGTAGACGGATTTCTCCTTTTATTTGTTCTACTTTTGAATATTCACCAATTCTTTATAGTGATGTGAGATGGCAGTAATATGCATTTATTTCAATGCATGCTAGCGTGGAACTATTTTCACCTTGCAGTTTTAAACAAACGTATTTAAACGTGTAGTTTACTTTATTCTTTGGGATGAAAACTATTCGAATGCGCACATTTTCCCTAATAGGTTACAAATTGCTAACGAGATTTCATTTTTAGATTTCAAGAGTCATTTTTTCTTGCTTTTTGTTGTTTTGGCTCAAATAAGAAAACGAAGGCATCCGAAGAAGCACAGTTTTGTCCAGGAAGACACTGTTGTGTATTGCGTGCGTCTTCAGCTTCGGTTGCTTTCTCATTTGCTCCAAGAAATTTTGGTTTTTCGCAGCGTTTACATACCCAGTTTTAGTCTTGAAGGAGTTTAAAAGCTCCATGTTTTCGAGCTCCTTTGTACTTTGTACGTTCAGAGCGACAACGTAACGTGTTTCTAAAAGTTTGTAAAACTTTCATGTATTAATTACTAGAAAAAGGGCGCGTGTTGCGCAGTTGTGAGAACCTTTGCAATACACTTTGGATCGACTCTCGCGACCCAGGTCCAGCGGTTCGACAAATTGGTGCCGGACTTGTTTATGAGTATAGCTGCACGGTCCCGATGCATCGATAGGCCACCGCGAGTGATTGTAAAGGCCAGATATGCAGTCAGTTACCTTCATCGATGCTTATTGGGCTCAAATGCATGGCACATGCCTCAGGGATTCATCAACGTCGAAGGCTTTATCCACCTTACATACTTGGTTATTTGGATGGCCCGTTCTCACTGGTTGTGCGGCCCCCAGCATACTTTCCCCTTTTTAGGAGTTTGGTGGTTGAACCACTTTGTTTCACAGGAGTTCCAAGGTCAACCTGGCTATAGTCTGCCCCAGGTCCCTGCCAGGAGGAATGAATCCACTTTTCCCTGTAAATCGCAGCCCGACACCAAGGAACAGCTCCTAGCCACGATGAGGCGATAAACCGTTGTGAGGTTATCATTTTTATCCTTCCTAATTATTAGAGGATTGTCAGCAGTTATGAAAAGGCCAGCATCATCGCGAATTTAATGTTTTATCAATATTGGGTTATCAAAGCATTGTTTAGGTTACAGATGCCATAGCCGTTTTAGACAGACAGCAAGGAGCGGCAGAGGGTTTAGCCGATGCTGAAATTGACTTCCATAGGTAAGTATCAACTTCCTATAATTTCTTGCACCTAGGAATGAAACCAGATGGTTGGTTTCAGCATTTTAACGATGGAAAGAATCCTCGATGGTATGATAGAAAAGAAGAAGATCACAGCTGAAAGGAAGCGTGAGATCATAGAACATTTGAAGAAACCCTTCTGAAACGTGTTTTTCAGCGATGCAAAGAGCTTAGGAATTCTTCACTTCAATTTGGATCTGTTGTTATCTTAAACTTGTTACTTTTCTATGTTCCAGTTCATCGTTTTAGGCCATTGTTAGTAAGAAGTCATCACTATCGTGTGAGGGTGACTTAGATTAACCGAATTTGTTGCTTCAAGTAATCTGTTCATTACGCTTCTCTACAATGCTCATTATGAAAGCCTTGTCTTGTGCAATAGTTTTGTTATATGTATTGTATTCGTTGATTAGATTGATTGTGTTCTTTCGGAAATAAATTTATACTTATACTGTTTGTCTTTTGTAGAAATAGTACATCACCAGTGAGGTCATATCTTAAAGTTCCTAAAGATATCAGCATTATGAAAACGACAAAAGAAAGGGCCGGTAGTGCTTGCGTCACAGTTTTTGCCGTAAAGTTCAGTTCATAAAGTAACGTTCTACGTCTTCTAGAATAACTTAAAGCTTCTGATATATCCAGCTATTGGTTCATATTCAGGAGTCCATGTCTTCGAGGAGAGACCTTCGAAATAAGGCGATTCGAACAATCCGTTCGTGTGCTGACGCTGTTGCGTATTTCGACTGTAATCATAGAATTCGTGGTTATGATATGCAGGTATTAAGAGAGTCCTTGTTACCTTTTCTTGCACTGTTTGGGTTTTGCTTCCCCAGGCTCACCTAAGCCCTCCATCCCGCCGGGGTCAGCAAATTAGTACCAGACTTGTCTAGGAGGGTATCAGCACTGGCTCGATACATAGGTAGGTCACCGTGAGTCATTGTAAAGGCCAGATATGCCCTCAGTCAGCACCGATGCTTAATAAAGTCGAGTGCGTGGCGCATCCTTGAGGGATTTATCAACGCCAAGAGCTTTATCCTTTTTTATTTATGCCTTTTAGGTGCAAAGAGCTCATGCGTTGTCGTGGAACTGTGATGGTTCACGTTTAGCTTGTGGTTCTCAAGATCGGCGTGTTGCAGTTGGTACTATCGATTCTTCATGTCGCGTAAAGTGCACTTTTGTAGGGCAGGGACACGACGATTCAGTGGATCAGGTTCGCATTTAAAACGAAATTTTCACCAGTGCAATTCTTCTCGGAAGTGTAAAAAGTATGGTTTGGTATAGCAAATAATTGTTGCTTCCATTGTGCACTCTTCCCATAAAAGTAGAGGAAGTCATTGTTGTACTTACTTGGATGGCCTGCCTTCACTGTTTTTGCGGGCTCCAGCATAATTTCCACTTTTTTCGGAGCTTTACTGATCTGACCATTGTAATTCCTTGCAGTTATGAGGTCAGATCGGTCAAAGCCTGCCCCTTGTCGTCACCACCACCGACAGTCGTCGCCCTTGTGGATCCGAGGAGATTTGCCACCATGCTAGTTTGATACCAGGACGGTGGTGGATCCTGATGATGGTATACTCTTAGCTGAGCTTCCTAATGTATACGTCGGACTCGTTCAGCTTAGGAGGCCCTGCTGGATGGATGAATCCCCCCGCTGTACATCGCAGTCCTACACCCAGGAACAAAAAAACAAGGAAGCTATTATTATAGTAAGATAAAATGACTTTGATGGATCTTCACACGTTGTTGCTTAAAGAAATTCTTTAATCGGCATATCGAAGCGTAGCAGCTGAAATTTGTCGGGTTTCGTAATCTCCGTCCTACAGTTCAATATTCCAGTTGTGGACAGAGTGAGTAACACGTAATTTAACCTATCCGATTTTCTACTTGACATTTCTTAGTACTTTTTGATCCGTTATGAAAAAAATTGATTTCGTTGTGTAGATGGCAGAATACCAGGACGTGAGACAATATGAGCTAAATGTGACGCATACGACGGTTATGAGGAAAATAAATGGGGTCAGATAAAATTGCTCAGCTATCAGTAATTTATCGGGAAAATCACCACGAAAAAAGGATTTTCGTGATAAAAGTCGATTTAAGAGCAAGATACGTAAGAAGAAGTAGTTCTCCAAGGTCAATTATCATGCGATTGATTTCCCAAGAGACATCATACTGAAGAATGAAAACATGCATTACCTAGTGGAAGCCATTCAAAAGTAATTACTAGAAATCTTCTTAGCTATTCTTCAGATCTGTTTGTCGAAAGTAGTCTACAATATTTTTTGGGGAGGTTATTTAGGATCTGCCATGTTACAGGTCGCTTTTCACCGTACAAATCCGAATCTTTTGGCTTCGGCTAGCACAGACAAGTCCATAATTATTTGGGATATTCGCCAACAAAAAACTCATACACGACTGTCAACAAGAGGTTTGTTCCATATATTACAAAAGTTGCTCTGCTTCCAATTTCCCGTCTATTCCTTTTTTATCCCGTCCGTTATTCAACACGATGGTGGACTTCGAAGTCACATACAACCGCGGGGTCTAAATCTAGAGGAAGACTTCAACTGAAACATACACAATTTTTTCAAGTGGTTCAGAAACAGTTTTTATTTTTAAAGCCTTTCCATGAGATCGGTTTTATGTCCTAAGAATGCGTCTCAATGTTCTTCTTGTCTATTTATTACGTTTAATATTCACTGTAGAACTGTTTGAACACCACTTGAGTGATATGTATTCTTTCTTTGATAAACTGATAATCACTCTTTGTTCGGCTAACGTTTTGACGTCTTCGTCTTCACCAGAGTCGATGGTCGAAGTCGATGGGCCACGGTTGCTCGTTTTCTCGATGTGACGTCTTCACCTTCGTATCGAGTCGGATCGTCTCCAGTGGAGCATGCTGTTCATGTCATAATCCGTCTTCCACGCAGTTTCTCCTTCTTGTCCTTTTTCACGTTAAGTGAATGCCGTAACTGTGTGTAGTATGGGTTCTTGTGATAGAGCAATCATCTTCATCAGTTATTCCTCCATCGGAGTATGAATTCATTTGTAGCCTTTTTATCTCCTCATAAACTTGTCCTTTTGAATGATTCTTGTATCTTTTTCAGCACAATCTTTCTTTATCAGCAAATTAAAGATTTGGAGAAAGCAGAAGGGATTTTCCGAAATCGCGTATTCCTTTTTCAATCCGATCGAACAACTTAGTCGTCCGCTACGATGCGACAAGGTCTATCTCCTCCAAGATGCCCTCGCTCGACCTTTCTCTGTGCTCAATCTTTCACTGTAGTCATGTACTTGAATGGTTCATTTGTGCTTATGTTGCCCATACAGATAACCCCACTTATTGGTCGTCCAGCTTGGTGGGATTGTGTTTGAGAAACTAATGTGTTCCCAACCTGATTCTTTGGTCATAGTTATCTTTTCTGGCTTTTTTTTCGTTGTTTTTTCCCATATGAGAGGATCACTGTAGTTATCCTAGTTTTTCAGCAGGTTGAAAATGTTCAGTATATGCAAAAAAATAATATTTGTGGAAAGCACGTTTAGCATGGAAATGGGATGACAGTTGCCAAGAACTCATCAGTCCTTCTGGGGTAGGATGATAGTGGGAGTTAATGTGGCACAGTAAGGACCCTGAGCACATCTTCTAAACCCATCTGCGTTGTAGAGGGGGCGCCTGGTCTCGGAAGACGTGCAACATAGTGACTAGCTCATTTCGACAAAGCTGTCCGCGAACTTTGGTCACAACTCATCAAAGTGGTTTTTCGGTAGCTGAGGACCTCCAGATCTGAGGTATAAATTCAATTAAAATTGTCAGTATGAAGAGCTGAGAATTCTGAATCGTCAGTTCCTGATAATGGCGAGCGTCAGCTGATGGTAGTTTTTTTTTATAGAAGATCGAAGAACTAACTGCAGAATGGCTGTATAATGAAAATTCTTTGATGTAAGTCTACAGAACGCAAGATAGATTGGTCCACATGGTGCGGAAAACTGCTGGTCCTTTGTTTAGACTGACCTAAACCATAAAGTTCCTAGATTTTCGTTTATGGTAGGCGTCACCTTTATGACTTTTAATGGCATTTTACAATCTTGTGACTAATAACTCTAAAAAAAGGAACGAACATGGTCACATCTCAGCACTCTGTTGTCTTAGTGGAATATTGAATACCTTACTTTAGATCGTTGTTGTAAGTAATGCACCATTTAAGGGTTTCTGGTGAATTCATTTAAATTTTAAAGTTGCTGAACACTCACGTTATAGCAGCAAATTTGTATGTGACGTGGTCCCCCTGTGGGCGATACTTAGTCTACGGTGATAAGGAAGATCGACTTCATGTGATAGACGGAAGAACGTTGAGCACTTTAAAGGTCAGCTTACTTGTGTTCTATGACGTTAGCAGTAAATTTAAGGGCTAATTCTTAGTTGTTGTGCTTTTTCTGCAGTCGTATGAATCGAAAACGGAGATGAATGAATTCGTCTACCATCCAACCGGCAAATACTTATTTGTGGCTACGGGACAAGGAAGAGTTGAGATATTCAAGTTCGTCTATTTTCATATGACTATCAATTTTTTGTAGACTTTTCCATTAGGAATTATGCAAACTCATGTTCTTTTAGGAGCAGGTGAAAGCTGTTTTTTCTAAGTTATTAACAGTTTATCTAGCCATAATAACCATAATGACGCTGAGATATTTGCAAAACTTCGGACCACTGGTGTTTACGGTGGGGAACGAACATGCTATTACCCTCTCCGGGGACTGACACGTTTACCACCACACCATGCAAATCCTTTGTTTCGACTTTCTCTCAGCTGTGTTATTATACATGTTTTACTATAGAAATGAATTCGAAGAATCTGTACAATACATAAGTCATACATTGCCCTCTCCAGATACTTTGTATTTTGTCTCATTATGCATATTAGCCTCATTAATATTCATATTAGTCATGAAATATCTTACTACATTGCAGAATGCCAGATCTTGAAATAGTTCGAACTGTAGCAGCTCATTCGGTTCAGTCAAACTGTGTCGCCCTAGCTGTATCTCCCGATGGTAAACGTGTTGCTGTTGGAGCTTCTGATGCGTTGTGTTCTATTTGGAGTATCGACGAGATGATTTGTGAGAGAAATCTAGGCAGGTTGGAATTTTTGTAGATGGAGACTGGTATAGCAAGTGTTTTACCCTATTATTTGAGGTTGGACTATCCTGTGCGAGCTGTAGCGTTCACTTATGACAGTCAATTAATAGCCACTGGTAGTGAAGACCATTGCATTGACATAGCATTTGTGAACGACGGCTCCAGGTTGGTTTAAGTATTTATCGGTTTTCTGAAGAAAACGGTGCAATGTTGGAAAAGCTTGCGAAATGGAACGCATCGTAACAGAGACGTTTTCGACTACGTTGAAAGTTACAACCCTAAATGGGCAAATTTCTACTCATCTGTAACGTGGATAGACTCTATCTCTTTTCTCTCCGACCCGTTGCTTTGCTCTTTAAGGGGTAGAGTGACTATATGAATCACCATAAATCTGCCTCATGATTAGTTCAGTTCTGTCATGGTTATAGTCTTATATCCTCTTCCTTATCTAATGTTGGAGTTGAGCGTCATTTCAAGCTTGTCATTTTCTCGGATGAGTAATACGCGTTAGAAGCACTGCTACACTTTTTTAATCAAGCGATGCCTTCCCTACCAAAACTGCAGTAACTTACGCCCGCCAAGAAAAGCTACTCCCGACACTTTATGGTTTATAGAAATTTTCACGCCTTTATTCATCCTACCATATATCATTGCGGATAGTGGGGGTATTAGGATACCTCCTATCACAGAGGATGCTGTTGATGGAGTGAGTAAAAGGATAAAGAATAAAGCTCTCGACATTGATCTAACCCTGAAGATTGCGCCATGTCTTCGACTTCATTAAGCATCGTTGGAGGCGATTGAATGCATATCTGGTCTTTACACTGACTCGCGGAGGCTCACCGATGTATCAAACCAGTGATGCTATCCTCCCAGACAAGTCTGGTACAAATTTGCCGATCCCGGAAGGATAGAGGGTTTGGTGGACCTTGGGAGCTGGGCGACCCCATATGTATTCCAGGACGCCTGCGACTACTGCTCTGCACACTTCTCAGTGGAGAGGGTACTAAACTAATGCTTCGCTAGCTTAACTATTGCGTGTTCGCGAGACTCCTTCTGGCGAATAATGTCTTGCTAATAGGGAGCAGATCAGCAAATGTAAATTGATGCCTCATAATAAGGGCGGTGAAAAATTATTGATTGGGGTGTGATTCTTAGTAAAATACTTGAACATATGCTGATATTGCAAAAAAGAAACAGTTTGGAAGGGAAGGATTGACTTGTATCAATGCGTTATTCTCTATTTTTTCTTCCTACGTTTCTGCTGAGGCATGTTAATATCGTCAGTTAAATATTCATTATTTATATCAGTTTACGTCTTCGGGCGTTGTTATTGGAAGACGAGATCGCATCTTATTTAGGGTGCATGAGATTCGTCTAGAAGGCGAAGTGTACTCTGTAGCCTGGCATCCTCAGCAGCTGATACTGGCTTTTGCATCCTCGGGTGATCCACGTGAACGGGACAGTTTTGGCGTACGACTGTTTGGTTACACCAGCTGAACGTGATCCACTTAATAAAGATGCTCATGTCCATTCATCCTCATTGAACATATAAGTATTTTCAAAATTGCGAAAGAAAAAAAAACGTCTTGGGTTTAAGTAATTGAATCAATAAATAATTAAATTGAAGTGGATCACATGCAAAAGTGAAGCTTAACGGAAGAAGCTAACTTTTTAAACATTGACTTGTAATAGAACTCATCTGAACGAAACGCTTAGAAACGCCAACACAGGACTCTTATAGATGATTTTCTTATGGGAACACTTGAAGAAAATATGTAATCTTTCTTTGATAAGCTTACACGAGGTAGATAACATTATTTTCGGCTAACGTTTCGATGGTATCTTCTTCATCAGAGCCTGATTCGAGTCGGTGGTCCACAGTTGTTCGTATCCTCGAGGTGACGTCTTCGTCGTATAAAAGGGCACCCTCTGAGTGAGTATGGCTCGTTCGAGAGAGGTGATCCACTGAGGGAGACCGGGTTCGATGCGCGACAAAAGCGCCACCTCGAGAGCACGAACAACTGTGGACTATCAACTCAAATCATCGGCTGTGATGAATACGATACCGCCGAAACGTTAACCGGAAATAAAGAATGTTATCAACCTTGTGCAAACATATCAAAGAGAGAATACGTATTGATTAGTCATACCGACGACTGACATTAGGAACATTATGGTTTTGGTTTTAAGCCCTTTGCTACTCTATTTGGTGAGGAAACAACGAAGAAAATCGTGTGCTTGGGTGAAGCCATACTGTATTTGGTCTGTAATCGGAGACATCAGTAAATATGTAAACTGTTTTCGTAATGAAGACCAAGTTAGAAAAATAAAGGATGAAGCTCTCGGCGTTGATTAATCCTTGAGGGACGCGCCATGCATTCGACGTCATTAAGTACCGTTTAAAAGTGATTGAATGCATACCTGGTCTTTACAATGACTCGCAATGGCCTAACGATGTATCGAGCCAGTGCTGCTATCCTCCCAGGCAAGTCTGGTACCAATTTGTTGACTCCGGAGGAATAGAAAGCTTAGTGGTACATGGACGCGGAGATCGATTCCGCGTGTGTGTTGTAGGGCACCTGCGCCACACGTGAGACTAAGTTATTACAAATATAAATTCATTATTTTGTTCCACAAATACCTTTCCACTGATTGGTTCTGACATGCAACAGAAAATGATGGGTACTAAATGGGTGAGAGTTAAATTTGGGTTTTCTCGATGATGTTGCTAGAATGCATTGTATGAGCTCTGAAGCTCTGAAGAAGGATAAATTTGCTGAACTACTAGGCATTGTGGAAGAAAAACTATTTTGTTAACAACGTATCATGATATGTGACGAGATCAAAAAAAAACTATGAAGCGATTTCAGTGTTCCGGGATCTGGATAAGGCTGAATCAAACAGCAGAAAAGCTTAGACGGTGATCCAACTTTAGTAACTAGTAGGGAAGCTAGCTAGCAGACTAATTCCCTGTGGTCTACCACCTCATCTGGCGAGTAGGGTTGTGTTTCTGGTTGTACTGTTGGTGCTCATCCAATGGCATGATCACGGGAGCTGAAGTATAATGCTCAACATTTCTATCTGGTGGTTCTGCTAAATGTAAAGCTATGCGGCTCAAAGAACGACGAGCTACTCATGACCATTTCCTTGTCAAAAACGGTGAAATAGAGAGGCACCGTGTCAAAAGCTCGATTCTTTTCAAGTGCTTTGCGCACAGAACCCATCGAGCACGCTCGTACCGTACGAGAACGAATGAAATTTATTGGTATCCGCGTCAGCTATTCGATAACTTAACACGACTCCAGGTGACGAACCTTGCAAGGGTACCTTAGTAATGTTGATGTTAATTGAAAGTAGGTCTTGGGGAATAGCGATAACATCAGTCATGATTTGCATCACGTTCTTCCATGTTCCAAATGATTAGATGCTATCCAAACACATGAAAGTATGCAGGATGATATGGTGATATGATTATGATAACTGATATGAGTGGAGGAGATATGAACGATCATCAGTGACCACCATTGTGTGATTCGCGTCGGTGGACATCGGTGGCCGAAATGGTGAGTCTAAGATTCAGTGTAACGAAACAAACGTTAAATGAATCCACATTGATGGTTGTACGAGAGCACCACAAAAACTCTTTCATAATTTTGTACAGAAGTCAACGAACGAAATTTTCGAAGACGGAAGTATGCAGGGTTTATTCGATGAAGTTGACGATCTCCTAACCAATGGACATTGTCTAGAAGCCTATAACCTTCTGGAATCGGTATGTTATTTAAAATTTCACACCCGTTGAAAAATGCAAACTTTTTTGAGATTCCGTTAATTTTAAGAGTGCTCCTTTACCAGCTGAGAAAATGGGATGGTTGTATCGAGCCGCGCTGGCCTGCTATAATAAAGGATGCTCAGAAGACATTGGGAACTGTCGACTTCAATGGCTTGAAAAATGTAGGTTTGGGACCTCCTGACAAGGCTTAAATAACGAAAGAGTCTGTAGGGCAGTGAGTAAAGCGCGTAGTGTTGTGACAAATTTTTTGTTAGTTTTATAAGTGCCACTCCTTCATTGTGGTCATTTCGATTGTTTGTGCAGAAAAATCGATAAGCACTTGAACAACGGCCGACTATAGTGTACTGATTTGCTACCATAACATATCACCACTTATCAAGACCTTCCGAATAGAGAAGTCATTTACAGTTCTAATATTTGCTTGAAAAGCAACTATGGTTATTCTAACACCATTTTCACTTGATGGTTGTCATAGTTCTTCTTCGATGCTGGACGCGTGTGGTGCAGTGGTTGGAGGCGTCCTGCATCACACACGTGGGACCGATCCTCGCACCCATAGGCCACCAAGCACTCCATCCCTCCGTGGTCGGCAAAACAGTACCATACTTGCCTCAAAGGATAGCACCACTGGTTTTGTAGGAAGCCGCGAATCATTGTAAATGCTAGATACGAATTCAATAACCACCAGCGATGCTTAATGAAGTCGAATGCATGGCACATCCTTCAGAGATTGATAAACGCCAAGGGCTTTATGCTTTTTATGGCAAGATGTGTAATACAACCACCAGGGTGCTGAGATAATAATTTCATATCGTATCCTAACATGAAAAAGGAATGTGCGCTAAAGCTACTTACTTGGCTACTTGGATGGCCTTTCCCCACTGCAAGTGCGGGCCCCAGCAGAATTTCTAGTTGTTTCACCTCGTGCAGTCGTCGTTCATGGTGGTGACTTGCTTCGTACATGGTGACATCTGCGAAGCCCGTTCTGTAGTCCTGAAATTTTTTCCATCTACGAGTGCAGATGGTCGACTTTAGCCACGAACGTGTCTAGCAATCGTTTCGGTGGTCTTCCAAGAGGATGCTGGCATTTTCTTGTAGTCCACTCCACTGTTCCTTTCGTCCATCTATCATCTGTTCTTCTCATTATGTGACTGGCCCATCTGTGATTCGCTATTGATGCATATTTTTCTGGATCACGATGGTTAAACAGGTTTCGAGCATCTGAGCTGCACATTCCAGCTAAACGTTGTGAGTGCCGGGTAAACTTCATAATTCATCGTTCAAATGCTCGTGGGCGTTGCCCAAATTTCTTGACTTGGTTGAAGTATCGCCTCACTCTTCTGCGGAGCACTAGGAGCACTGTTGAGGCGAAAAGGTCAGTACAGACTTTCGGGTCTCTTAGTTAGCCCATAGCTTTTTTTTTTGTTAGATACCAAGCTGCTCTGCTTCTGCTTTCCAATTCTTTCGTCGTGTCATTCTCCATGTTCACTGAATGTCCGATATATACGTACGAGGCGGTCTCTGCAATCAGAAGACCATCCAATTCGATTTGTCCACCTTCGCACCATGGATTCTTCATGAACTGGTCTTCGACTCAGTTATGCGAAGTCCAATCTTTTTTCTGCTTGGTTGAGTTCTGCTTCACTAATATTCCTCGAGAAAATAACGATGTCATCCACGAAAAGAAGATTTTTTGAGAATATTATCAATATCAATACGTAGGCTTTTCTGATCCCAATCGAGTGACTTCATTATCAACTGCAGTGCGGCACTAAACAGCTTTGGAGATGTGTCGCGTTGTCGAACCATTTTTTTTACGGGCATGCTAAGAGATCGATGGGAAAGCTGTGCAACCGTGGTCCAGTTCCAAAAGCAACCATCTAGTGTTCATGTATAGGACTCATCCACTCGTTGTTCAACGAGCGCTGATGGTATTTCATTCTTTTCGACACCGTCAAACGATTTCTCGCAGTCGATGAAGGATATGACAAAGGAAAGATAGTATTTTCCGTCCAACTTGCTCACCTAATTCCGTCTCATCCATGGTTTTTGATATTCGCAAAAGGATAATCTTCGTAAACAGATTGTAGAGTACATTTAACAAGCGTGCCAGACGATAGTTACGAAGATCCCTTTGGTCATCTACAATGACCGTGAGTGAGGTTCTCCACTGCTCTGGGATCTTCTCTTTCTGAAAGTAATTTGACACTTGAGTTGTAAGAAATACATATAAATTGCAGCAATCAGTTCCAAGGCAATCGGGATGATCTTATCTGGTTTTGGAGCTGTGCATGAGTTCACGCTTTTTATTGAAGCTCAAAGATTGGTGTAGAACCTTTTCGTAATCAATTCCATATCATGGTGAGATGTAGTGGCAGTCCCATCTTCGTTCATCAGGGTGGATAGTAGAACATTGTAATCGCAAAAAAATCTACGCGTACTTCTGACTGGATCATTTTTGAGTCGCTTCCAATGATTTTATGCTTATATCGATGGAAATCCTACTGTAACGATCTTCTCTGGCTGGCATTTATTACCAGCCGCGTCTCCTGTGTTGCACGAGGATCAAGCTTCAGTTTCCTGATCTTTTAAAATAACTCTTTAGTGGTAATGGAAATGCGGTATGAACTACTTTGAGGAACTGAGGCGAGTTCACCACAAGTTCTAAGTCTTTCGGCAAGCAGCATGTAGTCCTCGGCCTGGTCATCTTCTATCTGCCAGTTATACATGGAGAGTGTTTTACTAAGAATATTGTCCTTGTACACGACTTGTTTCGTCTTTTTTTTTGGGCAATACAAAAACTCTTTGGCGGTGGTTAGAAGCAATACGAAGTCCAGGTACCGATGAGGTGTCAAGGAGGCACCATTTTCTGTTCGCGAGAATATGATCGATCTCCGCGTGAGTCGTGCCCTTAACAGACCATCATTCCCATTGGCAATTTTCTTGCTCTTGGAAAAATGAATTCTCATGGCGTTCTGCGGTCAAAGATCCTACAAGATAGTATCCATTTTCATTTCGTTCTTCTTTTCCGAATTTCCCTCTCCCATACTCATTTTCTTTAGCCGTTCCTAATCTGGCCTTAAAGTCTCCAACAACGAATTTATAAAAAAAAACTTCTCGTTGCGGATTGTTGGTCCTCCTGCGTTTCGTGTCTTGTAGGACGATCACAAGAAATCTTTTGCGATAGGCGGCCACAAGAACAGCGTAGAGGTTTGCGTCTGACGAGACTGCTGTAGTGTTGTAAGTGCTGAGGAAGGACCAGTTTTCAGGGCGTGTTGTGAGCGTGGTCGTTATGTTCGTTTGTTCTGTCGAACTCGAAATTTGATCGCCTCTTACTGGTTATCCCACCACCCCACGTCGTAGACGGAAGCGGCCAGTGTGCGGGGTAGTAAAGCTGGAACTTTGCTGGCTAAGCCAATGTGGTTCCCTGGAATCCCGAGGGCAGCTTCACCAAAGTCAGTCTAGCAGAAACTTTTCTCACATCGTCACCACCTTAGGCAGTCGCCGCATTGGTGGATCAGAGAGAGATTTGCCACTCAGCAACTAGTTTAATACCGGAACGGCGGTGATTTATGTTGTCGGATTATTTTAACTGAGCTTGCTGGTGGAGAAGTCGGTTCCATTCTCAACTTGGAGACCGTACTAGGTAGATGAACCTCCTATTGTACATCGCAACCCAACACCCGTGAACACTCATAGCTACGATGAGGCACTAAACCGTTTGGAGGACAGTAAATAAAAATTGATACATTGTAATTTTGACAGCAGAATTAGCTTAATTTGGTTCCATACCGATACTTGCTCGACGGGTGATTGCTAATAGTACTGATAGGCAGTAAAAGATGGCTTGAGAGGAAGGCAAAGCAAGTGTTGCGTGTTCCGATTTAAATACGACTTTGGTTGCAGCCTGAGAGTTTGCCTCGTTCGTGAATCTTGTAAGGCATTGCTAGCCCTTTCAACAATGCGTGGACTACAAACCTGTGTTCAATTGACCCAGTTCTCTATCAAACTCCAAGAAAACATCACTAATGTCTATACCAGAGTGTCTTGTGCGATTATAACGGTTAAGATTGTACAGTAACGAAATATACTATCCAGCAAAGAGTTTTCTTGCCTTCAATGAACATAGTCAATTGTTTGTAACCAACGACAAAAAATATTAGCTGATCGTTACTCGACTCTCATGAATTATTCAGCTGTAAGCCATAATGCTGAAGATGCCGAGGTCTGCTTTTTCATTGAATAATTCAGCTGTTGGTGTACGTGTTACATAGTCCATAGCACATCAGCGTCGTAAAGTCGTAGGTCTCTTCTTCAAAATTCCGACCAGTAAAATGAACTGTGCTGTGCGTGATTCAAAAGTTTACTGCACAGTTTTCTAAGTACAATATTGGTCCTGAAATTAAGCCGAACCTCTGCATCATCATCCGCGAAGGAGGAGCTGCTTATCGAAGTAACTGCTCCACTGACCCATTGCTTCCACAGCCTGTTCGTGTAAGGCAGCGTTGGTTCAGCAATCAGTTTAGGATGTGGACTCGTGTGCTAGCTTTTTTGCATTTATCGTGCGACAGTACTAAATGCGAACTAGTCTGCTAAGAATAAAGGACAACTTGCGCCTAAAGAAGGATCTGCGAAGGTTGTGCTCGTCCGTTCGAAGGAGAGATGCGAAATGGTTTTTGGCCTTGGAGCTGTGCTGGATATGTATTCTTTCTTTGATGAGCTTACACGAGGTTGATAAAAATATTTATTACCGGCTAACGTTTCTACGTCTTCGTCTTCATCAGAGCCGATGATCCGATTCGATGGTCCACGCTTGTTATTCAAGGAAAGTCGGTTTCGAAGTATTAATACGCTTTGTGCTAGCTGTGCTGGATTTCTAAACCGAAAGTGCAATAGATACTTATGCTGGAATAGCTATAATTTTCTTATAGCTTCAGTTTTCTGTCAAGAGTGTTTGAGTAGCATGCCTGTGGAGTGCTGTACGCCGCAATAGGTTTGAAGAGAACTGACAGTTATCATGTTATGTCTTAAAATTTTCTACTTGTCCTTGTTGATGAACTCAGATATCACTGTTTCAACTCTAACGACCGAGTTGATGATATAGATACTCCATATCCCTTTTCCAACTAATCCATAGAATAACTTTTTGGTTTACTGGATCAAGAAGTGCACTTCGTTAACGTTTTCCATTGTCGAGTTTTACTTAGGAAACATTCGGTGCATGTTTACACAGGTCTTTTTTCAAACATCTGCTTGTAGGGGTATGTCATGTATCAGAAAATGTGACCATTTGTAGCTCAAGGAGTCCTGGTTCACAATCCGTTCTTCATCATTTATCTATGCTCTATTTCATTTCCACTAAAGACCATACCTTCCTTTCGTTGTCGACGACCACTCAGTGCTTCCGGAACATTTCTTATCTAGTCCTAATAGAGAAACTTGACACTCGGACAGAAATTGACCATATCTGATATCATTAGTTTTGCTACCATGTATTTTCTGTCTCCTGTTTCAGACTCCCGGGTGAAAGTAATGAACTTCACGTAACATTTTTGGGCGCTATAACTACATACTTGTTTTTCATTGGCCATGAATGATCTGGAATTGAGTCTTTACAACGTTTAGCTCACGACTACGCTCTAGAAGCGCACGAGTTGGAGCCTGCGGATGTCGAGGTGCTGTCGGTTCTGTGTTCATCCACGGGAAAATTAGCCGAGGATAGTAGTACGGTAGATAAAGTCAAATACGGTTTCGAATTTCAGGTACGTAAGCCATTACTCACTACTATTTCATAGTTTTAATAGGCACATAGGGCTCATATCAGTACCCATGGATATCTTAACATATCTTCGTCATCAAGACAGAACTCAATGAAGATATAAACGGGAAAATTAGCAAAATTAGCAAAATTACGTAGGTAACAGATTATCTTTGCGACCTGAAGAAAAATGACTTTTCCAAAAAAAAAGCTGAGTGTCGTAATTGGTTTTTTGGTCACAGGAGAGGATAAAGCCACTTGTAGCATAAGCTCATTCAGCAATACTCTCTGCACTGAAAAGCTCCCTCTTTCATATGGAAAGTAGGAAATTTGAACTGATTCATCAATGAGTCGTTCATATTCTGTTGATACAGTGATGCTGAGACGTTTGCAAAACTCCAGACCGCAGTTGTATGCGGTGAGAAACGAACGCGCTATTAACCTTTCCGGGATCTAATGCGTTCACCACCACACCATGCGGTTCCCTCGTTTCATCTGTCTCTCAGCTAGTTCTATCGATCAGTGTCATCAGCAATCACTCGTCAACAGGATTGATCTAAGGAGCCTAAATCGGCAACGAACCCAGTTAAGCTGAGGCTGAAGTTCGGTTCCCGCCGCATACACCGCGGGACGGAGTTTTGCAAATACCTCATCATCGTTGCGGTTGTTTCACAGGCAATAAACCCTGCCATGAACAATTATAATACGCAGTAAATAAAAAGTTGACATCTCTGGAATTCATCAGTTCGGGTCAACTGTCATATCGAATAATCTCCAATTCGAGACCGAATACCTGATTTGGTACGGATTTGCCACTCAGTACTTTTTCGTCATCGGATTAAATCTCAAGTTTGGGTACTTAAATCTTTTATAAAAATTGTACCATAATTATGACGATATGTCGAAACCAACAAGTAAGAATGCACCAGAGCATAAAATTGCATATATAATTTCCGCAGTAGACTATTGATTTCATATGAGAAAGAAGCTCCACATATAATGCAGAGTGACCAGAGGTCCTTGAGGTAAGGAGCAAATAGTAGCGCGGGAAAAAGTGAAGCCAAATGTGTGATAGCGATTTAGCTTGTGTAACAGATTGGAGAAGTAATATGAGGAAGAACTGTGGAAAAGAATAATCGAGATATCAGTGATTGAAGCGGAAAAAAAAGCTCTCGGCGTTGCTCAATCCATGAGGGATGCGCCATGCATTTCACTTCATTAAGTATCGTTGGGGGTGATTGAATGCATATCTGGCCTTTACAATGAGTCGCGGTGACCTGCCGATGTATCGAGCCAGTACTGCTATCCTCTCAGACAAGTCTGGTATCAATTTGCAGAGCCCGGAGGGATGGAAGGCTTGGGGGCCCATGGGCGCTGGAATCGATTCCACGTGTCAGCCTCCAATGGCCTCCACACGCGCCCCATTGTATCGGAAACAGCACGAATTCCATTATTTGAAATAAGAAAGCAAGAGGATAGAGACTGTAAAAGAACTACTTGAGCGAACTGAGGCATGACTAATGATGCTGCTTATATCCATCTTGTGATGGGCGATGCTTTGGTAGAAGAAACTAGAACTAGTGTTCAAAAGGAGTTTCTAGAAAGTTTCATAGTTAGTTCAAGCTGATAGAACTGCTTGCACAGAATTTTCAGGTGAAGGCGATACAATAGTTTGCTTCGTATTCTTGTTGAGTAAACACGAGGTGTTATTATTATTCTTTATTCACAAATAAGCTGACGTTTTGGCCCAGTTCGCCTTCCTCAGAGCTTGGAAAGGTCACGTTGACTGCAATCTACATGGCCAAACACCTCCATATCCAAACAGAGGAAATGCTAAACCAAAATGTACTTGGTTGACAATAGTTTGCATCCAAAGTTCATCTAAAGTTCATGTGCAAGCAATAAACGGCGTTTATCGATGGGTGTACCTTCCACAGTCATTGCCGATAGTCTCACTTGTGTTACTGTTGTTACATCATATCGTTGTTTAGAAATATCTTGACGAAGCCATTGCCATTCATGCCGATTCGTACGAGTTTCTGCATATGAGAGGAAGGTTCCAGTACCAAGTACTGTGGTAGCAAAACCGATCGATCATTTTCTTTCTCAAGTCAAATGTTTAAGTTAAAATGCACTTAGGTTTCTACGCTTGATCGTGTGGAGAAGGCAATGGCAAGAGCTCTTGGAAGCCTTCCGGATGTAAGCTTGACGGGCGCCCTTGAAGATCTGCTTGCGGTTTGTCTTACAACGACAAACTAGAATTAGGAACAGAACTTTTTTTTTGGAAAAAGAACTGTTAGAAACAACAGAAGAGATTTATAACCACCTTCGAAATGTCTTTTCTTTATACAAGAATTCACGTTTTTAGGCAAATAATGTCTCATCAGATGAAATTGAAAATATCTTCTTCATAGGAAAAACCTATGATGCTATGGGCGACTACCATAATGCAAAGATCTATCTAGAAAAGGTACTATTTAACAAACAAATACAGATCTAATGCAGTTTTAAAGTAGTCCAACTAAGGTCTTGACGATGTCAAGAGATCCGGAATGTGTGGTGGAACGTGAATACGTGGACGAGGCGACCCAAATCCTTGAAGGCACAAACTACCTCTAGGCAGTTGGATCATCTTTAATAGCAAGTAATAAAACGCCTCCTTGTTTGTGTTCCACTGGAATTAATGAAGGTAGCATGTCAGAAAGATGTGTCGTCACCTCTTGCAAAAGCGAAGAAAACAAATTCGTAAACAATCAAGACTGCTGGTACATCTTTGTAATAGTACTCAGGATCGACTTTCTATTAACCTTGGCATTGGATTATGAACAGCATATCTTTACTTCCATACAATAGCACACACACACACACAACACAATCTTAGCTGACGTTTCGGCACTGTGGCCTTCTGCAGAGCCTGATAGGGTGCACTGATACGCAGCTTACTATGTCATACGCGTCAACAGCACAAACAGAAAGATGAAAATCTCTACTATAATTACAAGATCTCCGGCTTCTCAAAAAAACCCAACGAATTCAGAAAACAACGAATTTATTATCAAGATCTTGTTTGAAGGTAACCCGAGCTCAACGGGGGATGCATGCAGAACGTTTAAGTGAATGTAAATCAGGGTTTCTTAATCCAATATTAAGGTATTCCTTATGCAATGAAATGGAAACATATTATGTAGGACCTATATGATTAGGACTTATAAGTCTCTAAAATTCAGTTAAGATCACCTGGATCCCTTGTCTTTCTTCTAATCGCCCACGGTACCGATCAGGTGCCAATGAAGTGTCTATTTATCACTGTCGCGAGATAGAGTAGTATCGTGGGTTCTGCTAAGCCTAAGCACTTACTAAGCATCAGGTCTTTCTTCTAGAGTCTTCGTTAAAAAATTTGGCCATGAGGTCGACGGATTTACTGCTGTGAGTTTCACATCTCGGGGAATCCACTCGCTAACGGCTATAGCCCATGGGCTATCGTTCAGACGCATCGCGTATCCCGCCACATGGTTTCCGACAGTTCAGTGCACAGAATGGTATCCTTGGTGTTTGATCGTTGTTATAGGTCGGAGCTACGAATCTACTCCTTTACTTGCGTGGAACGGTATACTCTCACCAATGTGCTTTCGACTATGCGTTGTATAACGCTGAGTGTTCTATTATCCTGTTTACGTAGACTCCAGGAAGAATCGCTATTCTGGAAGAGCAGTCACGGAATTTGGTGCTCTTTGTCCATTTGACTACATTCTTGGTGCCGTGGAATTCTCCTGAGCAACGTTCTTCTCCTGCTCAGCAGCTTTGGAGCTAATTCGTTCATCACTTGACTTCAAGAGACAGATACATGCAACTGTAACGATGTTCATTAGGCTGAGCTTGAAAGGAGTTGAGGATGAACTAGCTTCACTTGTATATCAGCTAGGTCCTATAAGAACGACCATCAGCAATGAATTACTGCTGGATGTCGAATTTCACTTCCAGATATTCTACGTTCGTCTCCAGACGACGTTCTAAAGAGGAGTTATAAATATTTTTTGCTAGATGGTATCGTTTTTTAGAACACATTTTTATAATTCAGTAATGATACCGTCCTGGAATTGTGGTATTCTCGTCGTGAGACTGCTGCATAACAACTACAGATCTTAACAAAGTCTGAGTGAGACAGAGCGGTCCCTGGTCCCTGATTCACCGTTTCATTGATGACAAAACAAGATTTTGTTATTAGGGTCACTCATCAGTCACTCAGAGTCATTCATTCAAAATAGTTTCGAAGGTTGCGCCTTCTTGAGAACCTGGCAAGGTCGAGGGGATTGGATTATTCTCACCCAAACACCTTTATAAGAAGGAAAAGAAAAAGATGAAAACAATATTTCAATCGCACTGAAGACAAAATAGCCGCCGATTCATTACTGTCGCATGTTTCGAGGAACACCTCATCTCCCGTGTCGTAGAAAACGTTAAGCGGGTGGCGACCCAAGTCTTCTAGTCTATCTCGGACGCAAGTGTGCGTGCATTGTAGGTACAGATCGACGCCTTAGTTCTTTGCTTTTTAGGCAGCTTAGAATGGGCCAGAAATTTTAGCAGCGTCTCCGTACTCGTCTTACCCAACGCTGCCAAATTCAATACGCCTCATAAATACAGAAAGTGTATGATGAAATTGTACGAGGAAAGGACTGCAGATCACAGTAGGACCCACAATAGAATATTTTTTTTACTATATCAAGATGACTTCCCAGGTCTCCCTTAAATGAGGGATCTCAAGCCGGTTAGTCGCGAGGCTACGTGGCGCGTCCCCAGGTGGCGGATAGGGGGTTAATCGCGTACCGAAAGTGACTTTTGCTTCCTTGAGACGCATGTGGTTCCAGGGGATGGACTCCCTGTTTCTGCTGCGCCGATTTGGCACATACTTTCTGTATTTTCTAGGCGTATTCATGCATGCGTGTGTGGGTGTGCTTTATGTGGATTGTATTCTACGAGTCAATTCTGCCAAAAGCCTGCAATCAAGTGACAGCGAAGTATATGGGAGGCGGTTAGGAGTCGCCTCCAACAAATAAGATCCATGTACACTCTGAGAGAGCCTGGTAGATACAAGATACCCGTGAGTATATGCGCCCCTACGATTGTTCTATCGTTCAGTGGCATCAGCAATCAAATTATTATAGTAGGCAGCAAACAAAAATTTTGCAATGTCATTTCAACTGCAGCTTCAGTTTAACTAGGTTCTATGCCGACTTGAGCTTCCCAGATCCATCCCGTTGATGGGTGATTGCTGGTGGCACTGGCCGACAGAGCAAACTGACAAACAGGCGAAACGAAGGGCCCGCATAGTAAACTTAATTTTGAACCAAATACCCCACGAGGTGTGCATAGGACATAGATGTAACGCGAATGTTGCTGAAATAGGAGTTGTACTCCTCGCACAGGGGTCGAAAATTTGGGCGCACAAAACTCTCGAAGAATTCCGAAAGAATCTCGAGAATGCGGAAGGGATATGCAAAGAGGAATGCCTCGTTATCCCTCGTATCCTCACACATTATTTAGCGCTGATATTATATTATGAGAAGGGCACGTTACCCTGTGAACTCTGCGCGGATGATCTCCACGTGAAATACTAAGTCGAAAACTTATAGAAAGCAGTGAGTGTGCAATGAAAGAGTATGATGAGAGTAAACCAATACTAGGATCCGTCAGCCTCCTGCTACCACACTAGTCGCATGGTGGCAATTCCTCTGATCCACAATGGCGGCGAGTGCTTGTGGCAATGACGACCTGGAGCATACTTTGGCCTGGCTAACCTCGGCAGTCCAAGAAAACACAATGGTTAAACCAGCAAAACTCCGAAAAATGGGGATTATGCCGGAGCCCGCATAACTAGTCAGGATGGGTCGTCCAGCTGTACCCTTCAAACGACAAATGGACAAGCAGAGACTAGTACTGCTGACGATTCAGTACTAACGATTTTGCTTTTAGAAGAGTGTATTCAACTCTCCCTGTGGGAAAGAATTCTTTAGTTGTTGATCGAGGGTGAAAATTATCTGGCATTGAGGTATCGGCTGTTCTAAAAAGTTGGATAATGCGCTTTTGCGTTAGCGGGTTTCCCACCATCTGGTTACTGTGCAGTAGAAGTCAGAGTAGGGCATGGAGTTGTTTTCCTTTGAGATCTTTTACTTGTGTACCACAGGGTTTGGCCTGCTATAGTCGTCGAAATGAATCCGAAGTCAGCGTTTAATTTCGTACCGTAAGCAGCCACTGTAGGGCGCGTGTGGCGCAGTGGTTGGAGGCGCCACTGCAGCGCGCACGCGAAATGCGCCCATGCCCCACCAAGCCTTGCATCCCTCCGGGGTCGGCAAATTGCTACCAGACTTGTCTGGGAGGATAGCAGCACTGGCTCGATACATCGGCCGGCCACCGCGAGTCATTGTAAAGGCCAGATATGCATTCAATCACCTCCAACGATGCTTAATGAAGTCGAATGCATGGCGCATCCCTCAGGGATTGATCAACGCCGAGAGCTTTATCCTTTTATCCTTTATCCTTTAGGCAGCCACTGTTAGCAACACCTGTCTGCCTCGCCCTGTATTTTTAATCTGATGGCTTTAATTCGGAATACCCAAGCAATTATTCTTGACATAATATACCTCTAAATAAACTCCGGCCCTCTTCTAACGAAGCGCGTGCTACCAGATTTCCTCTACTTTCTGTGTTGGCTCTCTACAACACTTTGTGACCAGCAGTCGTCCGTAGTATGTCAAAATGTGCCGATCAATTTATTTATCAAACCACTATTGACTATTTAGATTCGGAGCGTTTGCGAAAATCCCAGCAATTTCAGCCGAATTGGATCGCCGCCGGAATAACGTGCTCTAATTAGAAATGGCGGCTGTGATTACAATTACTTCTCCTTTTAGCTCAGTTCAGGTTTTCTGTCATCATTTCTTTTTATGTTGTTCTTTTTATTAAAGGATAAAAGGACAAAGCTCTCGGCGTTGATCAATCCCTGAGGGATGCGTCATGCATTCGACTTCATTAAGTATCGTTGGAGGTGATTGAATGCATATCTGGCCTTTACAATGACTCGCGGTGGCCGGCCGATGTATCGAACCAGTGCTGCTATCCTCCCAGACAAGTCTGGTAGCAATTTGCCGACCCCGGAGGGATGCAAGGCTTGGTGGGGCATGGGCGCATTTCGCGTGCGCGCTGCAGTGGCGCCTCCAACCACTGCGCCACACGCGCCCTGTTCTTTTTATTATTTGCTTCTTTTCATGCCTTATCCCATTATCAGCATGACAGGAACGTTTGTATTTCTTGGGGATGTCAGCCTTTTGGGATGATTCCTAAACGGATCATGACGAATCGCGGTTGTGTTTATTTTATGCTTTACGGAAACTCTGCTAGTGGCTTCAGAGTACCCCAGAGCACCCCAAACTTTCATTCAGTGCTCCATGAAACCACAGTTGCTATCACTAATTCCACATAGCGAAAACAGTACTTTATTGTTTGTGTTTTTTTCCATATTTTTCTAATACTCGTAGGATTTGTAATATTGGATGGCCCGTCTTCACTGGTTGTGCGGACCACCACATAATTTTCATTTTTTCGGAGTTTTGCTGATCTAGCCATTGTGGTTGCCTGGAGTGCCGAGGTCATTTTAGACAAAACCCAGGTCGTCACCACCACATACAGTCGCCGCCCTTGTGGATCAGAGGGAGATTTGTCACTATACGACTAGTTTAATACTAGGACTGTAGTGGATCGTGGTATTGGTTTGCTTTAGCTCGGCTTCCTGTTAAAAGCGTCGGACTGGCAGTATGGGAGACCCTGCTGAGAGTATGAATCCCCCGCTGTACGTTGCGGCCCGACATCGTTTATATGGTTCTATCTGTGGTTTGCTTTTCGTGGCTTATTAATTAAATTATCTCAGCACCTGCTCCGTTAATAGCAGTAGCAACATCTTAAATTGGCTGTTTCGCAAGATCTGTGTCATAGGGTTACTCTTGCGAAAAAAGGTTACCGTTGCAAGAATGTATTGAGGATTGTGACCATTACCATTCTATCAAATTTAGACAAAGTTTTCATCCGACTGCTAGAAAATGTCTTCTCGTGGCCAGCGTGTTGCAGGAACTGATGGCACGGATTTTCAGCACCGACAACGTGTCGCCGCTCATTTCCACGAAAGGTTTTTATTGATTTTTTGTTGTATCTGTGATGACTATTTGCTATTTTTCTAGTTCATAATGTAGTCACTGTTTACACAGTGATTTCGACTATTTTTACAGCTTCATCTTAGCTAGGTTCAGTGCCAATTTTCCTCCCCATATCAATCCCGTTGATGGGTGATTGCTAATAGTACCCACAGAAGAACGACTGAGAAAAACGCGAAACGAAGGTCCCACATAGTGTGGTGGTGAACACATTAGCCTCAGAAAAGGTAATAACGCTTTCGATCCCCACTGGAGACACCTGCTGTGCGGAGTTTTGCAAATATCTTAGCATCGTTGTGATTATTTTCGTAGTTGCTTTTCTGCAGCTACCATTTCCATATACGAGAAGGAACTCCCTCCTATTGTTGTGGAACTATTCCACCGATGATGCACCAATTCTCAAAACTTCGTGGAATAACATGAAGGAAGGAAATGATTAGTAGAACTGAATTTTATTAACTGGTCTGGCATATTCCTTCCCATTTGTCGCAGTCTACATTAAGATGTAGTCTGTATTGTTCACCTATAGGTTAAAACACGATTGGGCGAAGGGCGAAATAAGGGACCGGCATAGTGTGGTGCTAAACACGTTAGTCCCCAGAAATGATAATAACGGGTCTGATCCCCACCGCAGACACCCGCGATGCCGAGTTTTGCAGATATCTCAGCGTTCTCAGCATCATTATGGTTATACTTCACGTCATGCCCTGCCATAAGGCAGTAAATAAAAAGTAACTACACAGTTCATACTCCATTTATGCCAGTAATGTTCATGCGACATCGATAGTCAACGAGATTCTAAACGTTTTAACATCTTTGTCGCAAATACTTAAAGGGTACGGGTTTCTGTTATCTCCAGTACGGTAAGCTGGCTCAAAATCTGCTCTGTAGTGTTCTGCGTCCTTTCTGCGCTCTTCCAATCCCCTAATTTTGTATAAACTGGCGACTAAATTGAATTTTAACACGCAGCACCAAGTATGTCAATCTTGGCTTACCATTTTTTTTTTGTACCGGATCACAAAGATAGCAATGACCTTACTACTTGTATGATTGCACAGATATTTTTTTACAGTGTGCACTACAAGTTCATCCTGAAGTGGTTCTTTGCTCCTCATATACTCATCTTAGTTTTCATGTGGGCTAAGGTAAGCCGTTAATGTTAAAGTGTATCTGTATCTTGAAGAGCAGAATACAACGGTTGTGTTCTCTGTAATTTAGCTTAAGCTCTAAATTAAGTCGTGGATAGTGGAGAAGAGTGGAAGTCGTCTTTTTTTTCAATGTGTTTTGGGTATTCATGTGTTTGCTGCTATATACATGGGATCGATCCTCGCGTCCCAGGTCCTATAAGCCTTCCATCTTTCCGGGGTGGGCAAATTGGTAGCGGATTTGTATGGAAGGATAGCAGCACTGGTTTAATGCATTGCAGGGTTACCACGAGCATAGGCAAGGTATGCATTCAGTCACCTCCAACGGTGCTTAATGAAATCGAATGCATGGTGCATCCCTCAGGGATTAGTCAACGCCGAGAGCGTTTTCCTTTACCCTTTATCCTTCATGTGGCATTTCTGTGAACGTATGAATTCGTCGTTTTCTCTTTCATTTTCTGGAAGACATGGAAAAAGCGGCTCTGAAAAAGGCGATTCTACCGAAACGTCAGCTACGATTGTGTTGTGTCTGTGTTATTACATGGAAGTAAACGTATGCTGTTTAACAACCTCGCGATTGCTAAGAGAGAAAACGACGAATTCATAATTCAATGCCGAGGTTAATAGAAAGTCGATTCTGTTAGTACATATTTGGAAACACAAGTAGGCGAAAGGGGCAAAATATAAAAATCTAATTTCATGAGAACTACATTAATTTTACTTCCAAAAAACCTTTTGAGTCGTTGAAGACGAATTTGCGTGTAAAACATACGCGAAGAGCTGGTGTGGGCACATTTTCGCTGACTTGAAATTGAGTATTCAACATGATCAGGTTGGCAGTGAGATTCTTCGACGTGAATTCGGCTGGAGAAGTGCCTTTTTTGAGCGACTCGATATGCCGTCTGCTTACCCGTGGGAATACGTCTGGTGTTTCTCATTCATACCCATCGTTTGTGCTATGATGTCATTTCCAAAGAATAAGGTAAGTTTCCTCTCCATGTAATTTTTCACTAAAAACGGCTAAAATTTAAAACGGAGCTTCATAGGTGAAATTATTGAATTATCATTACTATGGGCATTTTATATTTGGTATTTTACCATGCATGATTGGACTAGGAGGTCAACTTTCGGAGCTTCTTGATTACATGAGCGATCAAGAGAACAGTCAGACGCCTACGTTTAAGGTAATCTGCAGTTTAGTTGATTATCAGGGTCTTCATAAACATGGTGATCTGTAGACAGTTATTTTAGGGTGTGTTCCCTATGGTTATTATTTGGTACATTTTCTTCGCTATTGCTCTCCAGATTCACGGTTTTGCTATGTATTTTTCGTATCAACTTTCTGCAGCTTGGAAACCTTTGAAAGTTGATTAATGTTTTAGAAAACTGTTGTTTTTACGTACTTATTAAATTATGTAGCTTTGATCACCTTGAAGTTGTGTTCTGCTAGAGGCGGAGTTAGTATTATCGGATGTTTTTTTTATCAGGTGTAAATTATTCATCTTTGTCTGAAAAGTGCATGTCTTTCACTGGATTTTCAAATTTAAGGTCATTTGTAAATGTAAGGGTGCGTGTAGTGGAGTGGTCGGGTCGGGGCCCTGCAATACACATGGGATCGATCCTTGCGCCCAACACTTACCAAGAATTCTATCCCTCCGTGGTCCGCAAATTGGTACCAGACTTGTCTGGGTAGCAGCACTGGCTCTACACATCGGTAGGCTACCGCGAGTCATTGTAAAGGCCAGCTATGCATTCAGTCTCGTCTAACGATGCTTAGTGGAGTGGAATGCATGGTGCATCGCTCAGGTCTTAAAGTAGTTTTTAATTCTGATTAAACGTGTTCATGGAATTTCGTTCTCGTTATTAGTCATGCCAATTGATCACTTCATTGCACCTGTTTATTTTTGTATGATACTTGGCTAAGTCTGTCTTCCAATGAAGGTTTATTATCATGATCTGTTATTCCGTTCTAAATGCAGTTGTCCATTCGTGATATCTTTGAATTAGAGAAGAGGGGATTGTTGTCGACCAGCCTTTTTTTCAATGCCGCCAGTTAAGAATGTGGGGTTGCGGTTTCAATGAGCACGACGAGGACTGTCACGATATTGCTGTTGTGAAGCAGCAGTTTCTTCATGAACCGATTCCAAATTCATTTGCCTTTCCGCTGCCACCATTAGGTCTACAGGTACATGAAGTCTTCTTATATAGAGGTTTATTTGTTTATATTTCACACCTTTAGGCGAAAGAATTTGTTGCAACTCATTTCGGCACGGACGCAAAGAACCTGCAGTTTCGTAAGGGTACTACTACGTTAGCTTTCATATACGAACCTGCAACGCCCAATGACAAGGGTGGTATCGTTGTTGCTGTAGATTCACGAGCGTCCTCTGGAGAATATATATGTAAGGCTGTCTGACTTTCTTATAACTACTAATTTTATTTATCACTGCATTCCAGCTTCGAAGTCGGTTATGAAAATATTGGACATTGGAGATCGTATGGTTGCTACCATGGCTGGTGGAGCAGCAGATTGCCAATTTTGGACGAGAACCGTCGCTAAATACTGCAAGTGAGTATCAATGTGGTCTTCGATACCTACTTGTCAATCAATGCTGCTTCAGTTTGTTCGAACTTCGCGAAAAGACTCAGATCACAGTTAGCGCAGCTAGCAAATACTTTGCAAACGTTCTGTATGGTTATCGTGGAATGGGTCTTTCTGTGGTGCGTTTTCACCCACATTGAGTTGTAACTAATGTAAAGTTTGGAGTAGTTTTGGAAGAAACACCTTTTTTCGCTAATTTCTTGGAAAGTTTAGGGTTCAATGATTGCTGGATATGATAAGAGAGGTCCACAGATTTTCAAGGTTCGTTGTTCTGGTTCTTATTAATAGTGATGCTGGTTTAATATCGCTACTCGTAGAGCAGAATAGGCCAGGAGGCTTCTTTCGTCGCATTCACAATTTTATGCTTTCCCTTCGGCACTGTGATAAACAGCTGGAATAAGTTGGAATACTACGAGGGTTGGACTTTACGAAGAGCACAGCTAATTATTTAAGGTTGATAGCGAAGGCGATCGATGTCAGCTTCAAGTATGTAGTGTGGGATCGGGATCGCTAAATGCTTATGGTGTTCTTGATACTCATTATAAACAAAAAATGACCGACGAGGAGGCCTTGAAATTGGGACGTCGTGCTATAATGCATGCAACGTTTAGAGATTCAGGATCGGGCGGAGTTTGTAATAGTAAGTTGAAGTTTGAGCACTTGAGTTATTCTGTCTGTGTCTTATTATGTTTGCGAAGCTTTGGTCATCGATTGGAAATGACACTTAGCACATTTATTAAGTGTTACACCACACATCGCTTAACCACATGACCTCTGTCGATCATAAAGCGACTCTCTAAATAGCAGAAATAAAATGCTCCTCTCGCGCAGAAGATACGCAGTGCAAATAGTTTTTGTGTAAAGAACTTTATTTTTACTCGTTTTAGTAGGAATATCTGTGGATAGCTAGCTATGCCTGAATCTGAGATGGTGGCTTGATATACTCACAGATAGCTTGTCGTGCTATTCCAAAATGGACGGGTTGTTATTAAAGGTTTAAACCAATTCTCTACGGCCAGTAGGGATAGCATGCGCACCTCATGAATACATCTGATTTGTAAGGCATCTTCTACACTAATGATCTGTTTTAACTTCGCTACACGTGAACTTTAAACGTATTCGGCTTACGACTAACACAATTAAGGCGCTACATTAGGGGAGTTCTGTCTATTGAGCTAGTTTAATAATTAGGATAACACAATCTTTTAGTGTGGGATTAAACTCTCCTTCATATCATCATTTTGGTAATTGAAATCGACCCTTAGCACTGTTGTCAGCTTAAATAGATTGTATTGTTCAATGTTTCTATCTAGTTTATTTTTCTAGTGGTCCACATTACTCCGACCGAGAAGGTCCGTTTGCCTTCAATCGACGTTAGCAAGCTGTGGTACGAATTTGCTGCTGAACTAGGTCGTGACATTGCGTATGAACCTTGTGATGACTGACGAGTGGACCTTTCCACTCATATTGATTTTGTTGTCAGTGGGAAACTGTCTTTGTCGTTTATAAATTTTTTTTTAATTGTTGTAGTAGTAAGACAACTATTGCTTTTGACTTAACCATTTATCAGATAAATTATTTCAGTATTTCTTTTCTACTGAATAGTATTTTCCATGAGTGTCGCGGTTTTGAACGAATACTTTTCATTAGGACTTTAATGACTTTAACGTCAAATAAGAGCTTAAGATTATTTGAACAGATTATTCGTACACAACCAATTTGCTTATGGATGAATTCCTGTCGCTATGTGCTGCTGATGAACAAGACGCGACTGACGGAGAATCGTTCGTTACAGCTCCGTCGGAGATCACGATGGATAGGTGAGGTTTCATGCTATGCACTGTACCAAAATAGGGCAATATTAAATCAGTAAGCAGTTATCCGACTATCTCAGGACAATTAACTCTACGGATATGGACTCATTCTTGTCAGCAAAGTCTGTCCTGCTCAGTGGTACGGATGACGACTATTCGGCTAACATCTCACATGAACCTTCACATCATGACCAAACCATTACTAATGATATAATCCAGTGTACATGCACATTTTCTCTTATAGTCGCGTACTATTCTTATGTTTTACTTCCCTTTTTTAGCACAGATTGATGAACTTGACCGCAAGAGGAGAGAGGTGATTAATCTAGCACGCGCTACTGTATTCAGCTCAGGGTCGACGGAGAACAAGAAGGATTCGGGGTTAAAAAGTGGTAAATTTTCAATTTCATGGGATTCCGTTGAGTTTGTGCAAAACAAGATCACCTTTTTAAAAGCCTTAGAAGTTTCTCTCTAGCCCTACACAAATTGTTGTTGGTCATTAATGGACTTAATTTTCCGAAAAAGGCACCGCTCAGGTCCAAAATTGGTCGAACTTGACTTCAACCAACCCTCCATTAAATCGGAGCCTGCCACTTCTAAACAATTCTCTGCGAACTCAGATAGCAGCGATGACGAGATGATGGATAGAATAAAGTGCGTTTAATTTCGTTCATTCATTTTAGTTCCATCTTATTTCGTCTCTAAATTCTAGACCTCTAAGTGAAAGCGGTAAACTGTTGAAGAAACAGCTTGCGAAGGTGGAGGAAATACGCGAGTTCTCGAAGGATGTCCCTGTACCATCCATGGTATTCATATGTTATTTTGAATCCACCTTCTTCATTCCGCTGTATTTTTTCTTAAAATTTGATGTGTTATATTTCAGATGGTTAAACAAAAACCTAAAGAAAGTGTGCTAACGGGTGTGGCCAAAAAAGAATATGTGCCAACAGCTGTGTTTGACAACTTCTTTCGCTTAAGAATCAGGTACATTTTCATGTGTGATGCTCCATTTATATGTAGTGTTGCGATAGTTGTACTATGCAGGAATCCTAAAATTTCCTCAACAACGTTTGACTGTTATATTGATGGACATAGACGAGTTAGAATGTCTGAATTGAGACTGAACACTTCTGCTACAGGTTACAATGTTATCAAATTCATCTCAGTCATTCTTGTTTTTTATTTTTATGTTTATTTATTCGGCATTCTATTTTTTTTAAAGAAACTGTTTGGAACTTACATAATGATGTTTCTACGTCATATTATGATGAAAGGCAAAGATACTTGATGTATTCGTTTTCTCTGTAACACTAAATTTACAGCAGATAGTTGGACGACAGCAGGTGTGATTGTGAATCGCGATGTTCGAAAGAGTGTTAATGGTAAAGACTATCTTATTTGGAAACTGCATGATCTTAAAGTAGGTTTCGAAGGGAGTTTCGCATATGAATTTCAAAAATTATAACATCAGAAACTCGCTGTTTTCCTGTTAAGAACACACAAGGTTGTTATACGGTTCATTAATAGCAACAAACGTCTCGACTAATTTCACTTTCTTCAGAATTTTGAAAGGTCAAGTTAACTGGAATCTAATCCGCTAGATACCTTTATATCCTCGAAAGAAAAACCCACTGTATCTGAATTTCAACGGCATTGGGGGAACGACTTCTACACCCACTCACCGTTTTTTGTAAGATATCTGCTGAGTATTCTACATGAGGTCACATTTTACAGAGTTCACATAGGTGGATAATGCACCAGTCCCACGTTAAAATATCACTTTAATATTTTGTGTCAGATCAACAGATCACGCGTTACAGCGAGGCATTGCTTCCTGCGATTCATGGATGTAGTCGAAACGACGATGTTAATAGAAAAGTAGTAAACTAGGTGAGACAAGGGCGATGCGAAAGACCTGTATCGTGTGGTGGTGAATGCGTTAGTCCCGGTAAGGGTAATAGCGGGCTGGTTCCTCACCGCAGACACATGCGATCCAGAATTTCGCAAATATCTCACCATCGTTGTGGTTGTTATGGAGATACTCTGCCTTCTAGATTCCAGTTGGAGCAGAGACGGAGATGGGAAGCAA
>MQTX01000049.1:2286249-2317116 GCA_009735665.1 Angiostrongylus cantonensis
CCCCCCCTTCTCCGAATCCACGTGGGAAAGCCCAACTATCTCCATCCAACATAACAAGAAGAATTGGCTCGATCGGTATTCTACAACATTAGTGAGGAAGTTGAAATCCTCAAACCACAGTTGAAAGAACACGCAGAATATTCGAAGAGCATTGTGGGCGATGAGTGCAAATAAAACAAATCGAGTGCAAGAAGTGTTGGGATACGCACAATAAATTTGGTGACTGGGCGAGTGGCTTGAGGAGCTTTCAAAGCATCGAGGGTACAGTGAAGAGAACAAAGAACGTCCACCTGACTCCGTACCCACCTTTTCAACTTCCTACTTCAACGTATGCGTCAGTAATATAGTGTGTGTGAACCATAACCAATGGACAAGAGTCGTTAGTGACTAGATTCCGGGGGATGTCAAACACACTACAAAGTTCTTCATGAACACTCTAGGAGAAAGATATGATGCTGCACCAGTCCTTGTGCGAGCAGAACTCACTAGGCTACTTTACCACGCGACGCGGAAGAATGAAGGCTTACTGGTGCCCATTCGAGTCATTTGACGACCATGATACAGGTTGCGGTTAACACTTTGCAGCTTTGCGACTTTTCCATGTTCTGAAGAAACAACTTGGTGTACGCTTTTTAAGAAAACAGCAAGTTATTTATCAGTACCGATGTTAACAGGAAGTCGGTCTTGGGAGTTAGTTCATCAAAGCTACCTTGTGCTGCTGCACGTACTCTTATTCTATTAGACTTTTTTAGGATTGTCAGGATCCACCCGTTACGTTGTTATTATTTGGCGAAGCGTGTAAAGAATTCTGGAAACTACAAGTGGGCATTTGTGTGGCACTCATGACACCGCAGATAGCAGATAACGATCAAAATAGTCGTGTTAGTGGAGAAGGGAAACTCAAGCCACAAAGTATATCAAATATAACAGTTTGTACTTGTGTCCTCACTGAAGTTGATGTTGCAGACACACTCATCACTTTGAAGGTCTTCAAGTATATCCAAGTCGTTGAGCTCGGTTTTTCAAGTGATTTAGGTACCTGCAAGGTCAGCCTTTTCAATCTAATCATGTGTTGGAGTTTTTCTCACTTACGACCTTTTAAGGTCGTTTTTTAGGGAGTTAAGTTGGATGGACAGAAGTGCAGTAATTTTGTCAATATTTCACTGTCGGAGTTCTGTGTGCATCACGTAATGAAGGAGGCGCGAAAATTGTCGGCTAACAGAGGTCAGATCGTCTTTCTGGTGGTTTTTTTTTCCTACTGAGCAAATTCCACTCTCATATCGAATCCCTGTCTCAGGCTACAACCATAAGTAGCAGTGGATTCTTGCGGTTGAAGGAGAGACCTTAAATTTCGTGATAAGTTTCGTACTAGGAGGAATTGATTACGGGCACGTAAATAGGTGGAATATCAGGTGGGAAAGTCGAAACCGTCAATTTTGTAAACGTGTTAGGGATAAAACCCTTATAATACAGTTAAATATTCAGTAATATTTTTAGCTATGACGAGGCAGCGCGAAGTGCGTATAATTTGTGTTCTATTCCGTGCCCCGGTTCACTAAACTTTCCATCCTTCCGGTGTCTGCAAATTGTTGCCAGAATGATAAAAAAATAAATAAATAACCTAACCGACTTGATAGATCCACCACGAGTCAATGCAAAAGTCAGATGCATTCACTCACTTCTAATGACGCTTAATGAATTCGAATGCATGACACCTCCCTTAGGTATTAATCACCGCCGAGATCTTTATCTTTCTTCATTGTGGCTAACCTTTCGGTCCGTTCGCCTTTCTCAGATCCTCAGTGATTTTAGTCGAGTTCCCACAATCGTTCAATCTCGTGATATGCTTTTTCCTAACGGCATCTAGTGGAATCTAGTGTAGTGGAGCTACTCTGGAATGGGTTACACTAGCTTTCAGCTGAGCGCTTTTAAAACACGTAACAGTTGATAGCGTACCGACCGCTGCAGGATAGATTAACTGGAGGAAGATTATTGGCTGATTAGTAAACAACTCTCCCACTTTGCCGAGTGAGGGCACTTCATTCTAGAGATGTTCCAATCCTCTGGATTTGGCTCGCTACGACTACGAAGAACGAAATCGCAAAATTGAACGATTGTAGGCACTCGACTAGCATTATTGACGTTCCCAGAAAGGTTAAGGGGTAGAAAGGTTAGCCGTAATGAAGATTTTTTTTATCAACCCCGTATATAATCCGAGTAGGAAAACTGTTGATTTCATTTACAGGGGCATTTAACAGTACCACTTCACATCCACCTCCAAGGAGACCAACAAATTCAGTCTTTCACAACGATTATAGGTAAGATTTTCTGCGTCGTTGATGTGATTGTTTTGTGTTTCTTTTGAAAACAAATGCACTCTTTAATGACGTGATGAACGTTAAATTTTAAATTTCTTTACATGCTTTCTTGAATACTTAGGCGAACCATCAGTACGAATATTACGAAGCGTGCATTGCTCAGTAGAATTTCTATTCCTTTATTCCATCGTAGATGCAATAGCTTCATCGTGGAAAGTAACTTCTTCTAGTATCATTTCCTGATTCATATGGGTATAGTCGGTTAATGTGCACTATACACGAAAGGCGCCCATCTTTTAGGTAGCTCATTTTTAAGGACACTTGCATTGCTTCGGCCTTCACTCCATCATTGTTCCTATCTTTTTCCTTCCGTGTTTCTATCATTAAAGTTCTCTATTGGAAATTTTTTCAAATGAATTTGGGATGTTACTTGTTTCAAAAGGTATTTTAATTGGAAGACTTTTAAGCATTGCTTGTTGTCACATATTGTACTGATCCTTGCTTTTTTTCATTCGTTTCGTTGTCCTTCATCATCCACTAAAGTTTCGGATTTGGCCTTAGATCGGCCACAACTTCGAGAGTTCGTCTTCTTCATGAATGTTAAGTGTACCTGATCAAGCTTGATTGTTTCCGGACGCAGCGGATAGTCTTCTAGAGTGTTTCCACATCTTAGCCGCAGTCAGTTATAGGAATGTTGTAGCATTTTCAGACCCCGGAGAGATGAGAGGCTTAGTTGGACCGAGGCAACGACGAAATAACGACCATATGTATATTATAGCGCACCTCTAAGTATTGCAATGCACATCACCGTATTAAAAGTGTTATAGAAAGAAAAGAATATAGTCCGTGTACAGCACTGGTGACAAGTGGTTGATGAACTCGATGTATCAGTTTTTACGAAGGAAAACGTGGATATTTTCTAATAAATGCCTAATTTCAGAACAAAACTTGGCAATAGGCAAGCTCAAGTTCTGAGCACCACTTCAAACTTGACTGGCACTATTCATCCAGCTGGAAAAAGTAATGTCTTTAAACAATCAGAAATGAAAACAACCACAAAAGCAGAGGAAAGGACAAAACTTAAAGAGATTATCGGTGGTCGAGTGAGCGATCGAATTTTATGGGTTGAAAGTTCAAATATTCTCACTCTTCGCAACATGATATTCATGACTAGATTTTGCAGTCACATCTGCTTGGTGCACGGAATATGATATCTTTAACCAATCCGAAAAAAATGGGCGGGGAAGTTCAGTCGATGGCCAGTGATGGTTCAATGCTGGAGTTCATAAAGAAGCAGCCAGTTAGTCGAACCTCTCATTAATGTACAAAATGCAGTGGATAACCGAGATTGCTTTAGACCGCTCTAAAGCCACATTCCCATGTTCCTAAGTTGGGAACTGGTCTTCGTGGTGATAAAAGTGTAGATCTGGTAGCGAAAGCTGGTGGACCAAGTACCTCATCACAGGACCCAGCTAGAGTTTGTATTTCATGTGTTGTTTCTAAAAAATGTTATAGCTGTGGTATAGTTGTGGTAAGCGGTTCATTAATACTTACATCTTAGCATATTTAGATACGTGCGATCGCTATCCTTAAACGTAAACAGGAAGCAACTGACAATGCTTCCAAACCATTGAAGAGAAAAACCGGTGAGTGTATATTTTCGCAGATACCGATGTTTACTTTGTTAATGGGTACACTTTGCAGATAAGGCAGATCAAGAAAGCCCTAAGCGATCTAAGTTGTCCTCAATTGGTAATCTACCAAATCTTGATATCCTTTTGAAGAAGAAGAGCATGCACGACTCTGAAGCAAACAAGGTGTTTTATGTTGAAAAACGAGTATATGATTAGCTTTATTTGTAAGAGTTATGGGAATCTCTTCTCCAACTACTAATTACACCGAGGTGACACTTTTTTAAAATGTTTTCAGGCTCAAGGATTAGCTATGCAAAAACATCTAGATTCATTGGAGCAGGCAGAGAAGGTAGAAACATTTGCTAGCGAATGCATGGCAGTAAAAAATGTGAGGGTCGTGAGCTGCAAAAAGGTCAGTTCATTCCTATTTTCGTTTCTATTTGTCGTCATTGATTCAGGGCTGAGGATACGATTAACTATATTTTTGAATCAAAACTTTCTTGTACCCCCTGTAAATCGACGACATTGTAAATGAGTATTTTGAAGTGTTACCCACTGATTTAGTGTGGATACACGGCTCAGAAGCAAAGTGAACTTTGTATGCGCGAAGGCCACTATGTCACAAAGGGCACAGCAGAGAAGCGTTTCTTTAAATGCAGTTCGTGTCAAAGGCGTACAGTTGCTTATGGAATAATGCCAACAAAAGTGTGTAAGGTACGCCTGCAGTTATAACAGATTTCGTTTCAAACCATATGCATAATATCATTTTAAGACTGTTGGACGTCTTGTTTAATTGATTGGGCTTGTGAAAACTTATTAAGAACGTTTCGGCGCATTCGTCTTCTTCAGAGCTTGAACTGTTCGAGTCAATTATTCACAGGAATTTCCACAGGGCCCTGGAGGAAAAAATGATCAGTGGATAATCAGTCGAGAATCGTGCTAAATAGAAAGCATTGCTGATGGAGCTTACTTTATTCAAGCGATGATGCACTATATTGTATTCGACTCGGATCGACTACCAAGACACACATCGCTGGAAAGGACGGCTGGTGAGACGGGAAAGAATGAAAACTCAACTCCAATAATCGCGGTTCTGAGTAAGGCGAAGTGTCCACGCGTTAAACGAACAAGCTTCTACTGGAACCTCGCGTTGGCTTATTAACCATGCGTGACACTAATCATTCCTACCGATGTTGAATGAGGGTTAGTTTATAGAATTATTAGATGCGTTGTTATTGAACGAAATGCAACCACAACGTTGCTGAGATATCTGCAAAACTCTGGATCGCAGGTGTCTGCGGTGGAAAACAGACGCGCTATTACTCTTTCCGGTTATAACGTGTTTACCACCACGCCATGCGAATCCTCCGTTTTGCCTGTTTCTCAGCTAGTTCTATCGATCAGCGCCATCAGCAATCACCCGTCAACGAGATTGATCTGTGGAGCCCACATCGGCACTGAACCCAGTTAAGCTGAGGCTGTAGTTAAAATCACAATGTTTTACCTTTTATTTTCTGCCTACTACAATTCGATATCGATAGAACTAGCTGAGAGACAGGCGAAACGAAGGACCCGAATGGTGTGGTGGTGAACGCGTTACTCCCCGTAAAGGGCAATAGCGCGTTCGTTCCCTAGCATAGACATCTGTGGTTCAGAGTTTTGCAAATATCTCAGCAACAGTGTGGTTGTATTTCGCTTAGTAGCCTTTCGTGAAAATTGTAGTAGGTCGAAAATAAAAGGTAAAACATTGCGTTGTTATTGTTGTTGCGGCTGTCAGATTTATTTAAAGAAAGTTTTGAAGAGAATGCTTATCATAAAAGTGACTGACTTTTTTTAGCCTTTAATGTTCTTTAGCATTGTCACGAGAACGAATGGGTTCGAGTAGCAATGAAAGACGAACGAAAGGTGCAGTTGGAGAACGAAAAGTTGCTGGTTCGTGGTGAAGAACGAAAATTTGTCAACAGTTAATTTTTCTCTAGCACTTAGCGAATATCAGTACTATTTTCAAACAGGTCATCATTTAAGCTCGGTAGTAAAATAACCAACATGTTTTAAATGGCTGGGTTTACACAAGGTTGTTCAATAACTCTTATTCGGCTGACGTTTCGACTTATTCGTCTTCAGCAGAGCCAATGATCCGAGTCGATGGCCACAGTTGTTATTCGGATCATCGGCTTCGATGAAGACGAAGTCGTCGAAACGTTAACCGAATAAAAATTGTTGATCAACTTCGTGTGAGCTCAACAATTCAAAAGAAGTTAATTGTTGTTCAGCTATATTTTTACATTGTTAAATCTAACGTGTCTGTATAATATGGTTCTCGATGTTGGCTTCCGTGTTCATATCCAACCAAGTAACGTCTTTTTTTAAGTGGAATAAGTGCTCGTATGACTGTTCATTGCGTTACGCTGCCTTTGTATAAGTATCTAAACCTGATTAATTGTTAATGAACATGAAACTTTGGACATTTGAAGATTTGAAGTTATTTTTGTTTTTCCTAATTTCCACCATAACGTGCTAGATACTGTGCGTGGGTGTTCATTTAATCTAGTGAGTTGTCATCGACATCTTTTTGAACATTTCGTAACAGTAAAGATAAAATCGTCAATGACAGTTGCATTGTTTTTTTTCTTTTCTCATTTTATCACTCTATGACACGACATCATATCGAAGCCCAGAACTTCTTGCATTTGATCCGTTTACTTACCTCCGCCATTCACGAAGGGCTACCAACTTTTTGTTCGTTTAGGTTTGGCCGCTGCTTGAGGATTTTTCCATTTTCTTCGCGAATGTCGTTGAATTCTGGTGGAATCAATTCCCCTTGGAATCGTGAGATAGCCATATCGGTCCACATGGGCATGTAATGGCGGTTTTGAGATAATCATCCGATCAATACGAAATACACGTCCTTACAGATAGACGGAGAACTTCTCGCAAGGAAAGTTCTCCATGAAAAAAAGTAGAAGGCAGTAAATAGTAGGGAAATAAAGTGATGCATTGTGATTACTACTACAGCCTCACCTTTACTATGTTCAGTGCATATTTGTGCTCTCCCGAATCATTCCCGTTAATGAGTTATTAATGGGTTGCTAAAGGTACGTTAGGGTAAACAGTTGGTTTAAAGAAGAGCAGCGCAACCACCGGATGACGCGTGAGTCCCTGGAAAGGTAATCTCGGGTTCGAATCTGGCTTGGAGTCTACGTTCTGCAATCACCTCAGCACCATTTTGGTTGTATTCAGTGATAGTTTATACTTTTGATTACCGTAGATGCTTATATCTCTGAAACAAAGAAGTAATGAAGCGAGAGCAGCTAGCAACCTTCACTCAATTTCGCGTAGTAAATCTAACCCATACGTGTTCCTTTGTAAATTAACTGATGATTTTGACATTGATGCAAACATGTATAGTTACATAGGCGATCTATTTTGCAAGACGGCCACCTACCGCTGCTTCACCACCGAGTTTTCATAAATCATTCAGAAAACTGACCACTCAGTATTATTCAGTAGTATTGTCAAAAAGTTCTGTCATCCGCAGGATTCGAACCTGCGCCCTCCGAAGAGGACTGCGACCTGAACGCAGCGCCTTAGACCACTCGGCCAGAATGAGTGAGAATGCGTATGGTGCAGTGGTTGGAGGCGCCACTGCGGCGAGGACGTGAAATGCGCCCATGGCCCACCAAGCCTTCCATCCCTCCGGGGTCGGCAAATTGGTACCAGACTTGTCTGGGAGGATAGCAGCACTGGCTCGATACATCGGCCGGCCACCGCGAGTCATTGTAAAGGCCAGATATGCATTCAATCACCTCCAACGATACTTAATGAAGTCGAATGCATGGCGCATCCCTCAGGGATTGATCAACGTCGAGAGCTTTATCCTTTACCCTTTTATTGTCAAAAACACCACAGCTAACATTATGCAAAATCAACTTTTTAATGATATGATAGCGCAAAGGCCTATGTAGCACAGTGGTCTTAGGCACCCTGTAATGTATATGGGATCGAACCTCACGCCCAAGGCTCATCAAGCGTTTCATTTCTCTGACGAATTGGTGCCAGATTTGTGTGGGAAGATAGCCGCACTGTCCCGATGCATCGATAGGCCACCGCGAGTGATTGTAACGGTCAGATATGCAGACAATCACTTCCGACGATGCTTATTGAAGTCGAGTGCATGGCGTATTTCTCAGGGATTAATCAACGCCGGAAGCTTCATCCTTTATCCCTTATGATACCACGCTATTCGAAAAAAAAATGGCGATTGCTAAAATATTTGCAAACAAAGGAATGAAATCACAAATTTGATACTGATTTCCGAACAACATGTGACACCACCAACGGCTACAGGATGGATTTTCCGGGGAAGAAAAAGCCTGGCATTAACAAGTACTATCATGATCCACCATGATCATTGATCGACTGTTGACATGTTTAGTCCACAAGCGCAACCTATAAAAGCACGACGAGGTGGTCAATCGATTCAAGCGGCGTCACTACACTGGATTCGGCTCGGTCCGACTATGGACACGCTCCTTCCTGAAGCCGTCGCTAGCTTTTCACTAGATGTTGTGGTTACACAGCAAATAGCAGCTTAGTGAAAGCACAAAAACGTTCAAAGTGAGTTTTTTTTTCGAATCATATGCTTTTTTTTTATAATACATGATTTTTTTTACTCTTGAAACCGTACCTTAATAGTCCACAAATAATCTGCTCGCTATTGATTTTGTGTTGTTTTGTAAGGAATGGAAGAAGAAGAGAATAAAATGAATAAGGATGGTTAAAGTCATACAGCAAGTTTTTTTTTCTGTTCCTTGGCGAGCATAGTCGATTAGTATACTTTGTACGTCATGCGATTCTGTGTCAATGCAGGAGCCTGACGTATTGAGACGATTGCAATGAACATTATAGTTCTAAACTTTAGGAGTAGAGAACAGAACAATTATGTGAAAAAAGGCAAATGATGTAAGTTCACTTATTTCGAGGAACATTTAGAAATAAACGGAGCTGGTTTTAGGCATATGCCAGTTCTGGAGATGCCTCCGAAGATGGAGGGAGAATTTGGAGAACTTTACGTTCATCTTTTCCCACAAGGGTAACTGGAAAGAAGACATGCTTCGCTTGTGCTTGTGCATGAGTGATGGATGCAGTACTAAAACGGTAACCATTGAAATCTTTCAACATTAAAAGAGCAGGTATACTTCAAGCACTCATTCAGATTTCAGCTTATGTGGACTGAGCGTTAGGTTAGATAATGATTTGAGTAGATTCACTAGCATATTATGTTTGACGATGCCTTGTCTTTACGTTTCCTCTACAGGTGAACCGGAAAGTAGGATTTAAGTGCTACCTCAGAAATGTAACTTCAATGATGCTGAGACATTTGCAAAACTACGGACCACAGGTGTCTGCGATAGGAAACGAACGTGATATTGTCCTTTTCGGGAAGTAACGCGGTAACCACCACTCCATGCGGGTCCTTCGTTTCGCCTATCTCTAAGCTAGTTCTATCGATCTCTGCCGTCAGCAATCACCTGTCAGCGGGATTGGTCTGGGGAGCCTAAATCGGCAATGAACCCAGTTAAGCTGAGGCTGTAGTTATAATCACAATTATACCTCAGAGTTCTGTTGTCCAGTATTATTATTCATATATTACCAGGGCATAAAATTAAAAAGTTATTTCTTTGCAGGGATATAGCTAATCAGTGATTTCATGACAAGAAGATATGAAATGATTTGGACAGTAATCTGGATACGCTGCCCGTTCTTAAACCCAACAGTGCTGGAAACGGGATTAAAAAAGTATGGAATGCTAGTCTATTACAAGTCTGTAGTTCATTTTAAGATATTTGACACTAGAATTGATTCTATTAATATGTAATAGAGTATCCGCCAGATATCTAAAAACATTTAGAGGATAGTTTGATTCCTTCCTGCAGAACGTCGATGTTGCAGCAGGGGAACTTGGAACATAGAACAAGGGATGTGCTCAAACCTACTAATGAGATTGAATGCAGGTTTTGGCCCAAACATTCTTTCGTCCTAGCCTAAAATGGGAACATTTCGCCTATACGTATGGCACCGCTGTAATGCCTTCTTTAGCCTTGCATGGTTTACGCAGTTCGTGGACCCAGTATTGAATGATATAACGTCTGTCTTTGATTTGTGGGTGCATAACAGTATTTTCGCCTTTTCGCCAGGTCATATTTTTTGTAGCCATGCATAGTGTCATTGTGGACCACCGACTCGTATCATGAACTCTAATGAAGAGATGTCGAAAATGTCGAACGCTAAGGCGTCGAAATGTAAGCCGCATAAAAATACATTGTCAACCTCGTGCAAGCTCAGCAAGTTATACACATAATGTCATTGTTTTTCTCGTCGTATCTCCTATTTACTATTGCAGAAGATACTTTGCTATTGCTAATGTTTCTTGTTGTAGTCTATATCATGTTTGCTTACTGATCACGTTTCTGTTTATATCCCGTTAGTGCCTACATTTTGGATATCGCTGTATCATTACTATTGTATTAATATGAGTTTATATAAAGGTATAATTACCCATGTTTGAGGTCTGGCATTACGACAGGGGAGAGAAAAGGCGGGCGTGGCGGAAAGTATCACAGGAAAATCGAGCAACTTCATTTCACGATATGTGCTTGCTGACTGCCTTAGCCACTCTCGTGTTTCCCCACTAATGGTGAAATAGATATCTAAACCCGCTGTAGTTTGTAAAAGGTTTCAGAATGTTTACTGTATACAGTTGTACTTCACCATTTCTACAATGTGATGAGAGCAATGGGATTGTCATAGTGTATGAAAAGCCCTATAGTGAAAAAAAATTGGCAGCACGTAACAATTAAAACATTGTCGACTACTGTTCCAGCATATTTGAGTTCAATACCGATTTGTGCTTCCCAGATCATCCAAGTTAATAGGTGATTGGTGATAGTATCGTTATGTAAAAAAAAACTGGTTGAGAGAAAGGCAATTCAAGGGCGTCGGTTAGTGCAGTGGATAAGACGTGCGATTCCTGGAAAAGGTAATCGCGAGTTCGGAAGCCACCTGAGGTTCCGAGTTGTGATCGTATCTCAGAATCATTTTGTTTGTAGAGTATTTGGCCGATCAAGGCATCTACATTTTGCCATTAGTGTAGCGAGGGCTTACAGGTATGATTGGAAATCTACTCATTTCTATCTCTAAGTGTTAAACTTTAGTCAGCTCCCTAAACTGCACGAAAAACAGACCAGGAAAAGAGCTTCATTACTTATTCGAAATAATTTACCAGACATTGCAGTAACGATTAGTAAACAAAATAAAACTGTGAACGCAAGGAATATTCATTGGTGTTGAGCTATCCAATGCAATAATGGGTTCATACCTCAGGGGAATCGCTCTTCAGCACTTCCATCCTCCGAGAATGCGTTTATGCCTAAACCTAGCAGAACCTAACAAATGTCCTAAGCTCACCAAGTTCTCTGAGCAGGAGGGTTCCACCAAGTGGCTGTGCCAGTGCCAGAGACATGTGGAGCTTAGTGGTTATCACTAGAGTCGCTCGGTAGCTGACTGGAAAACAGGTGAATAATTTGCTTAATATTTTTGACTTGTGGATCAATACCGGCTTTGACAATCTTCGTCGTTTACGCGCCTACATCAAACTATGAAGAAGAGGAAGTCAAAGCGTTCTACATGGACTTGGAGAGGTTCTACAGAGAAGATCATACATTCTTCAAGGTCATCATTGAAGATTTCAATGCAAAGATCAGACCAGGAAGATCGTCTGAGGAACGTCACATTGGGGCCCACGGATTAGAATGGAACGAACAGGATGAGCGGCTCTCTGAGTTTATCACGGCGACCAAGACCATCCATGGTAACTCGCTATTCCAAAAGCCTCACCGTCAACGATGAAGGTGGGAATCTCCCAAAGGAGAGTACCATAACGAAATAAACCACATCATAGCAAATAGGAAGTTTTGCCTAACCGATGTCGCTGTTGTCTCAAAATTCTACACGGGATCAGACCACCATCTCTTTCGTACTAGATTCTATTTATCGCAGAACGGTGAAAAAGCCGCTAAATTTAAAATCCGAAGTCCCAAACCACCACAAACTGGGACTTATTCAGCTTAGTCGGCTGTTGGGAAGATGTCGCTGTCGACAACATCGACGAAGAATACGATCGGCTCATTGAACATCTTCACGTTAGCGCCATGAAAGTTGAGAGTTCGAAAGTCACCAAGAGACGCATGTCTCCAGAAACTCTCCAGCTAATACGCCAGCACGGAATCGCTCGAGCTGTAGGCAACCGCAAACTCACGTCGGAACTTGCGAAGTAATGCAGACAGGGCATAAAAGAAGATCTTAAAGAAAACGTACTGCAGGAAGACTACCGACCCGATGGTCAAAGTTCTTCACGAAAAGGCTAGAAGAAAGATATGATGCTCGACGAGTCCCTAAAGCGAGGAGAACCCACTGGGCTACTCTTGCGCGCGACAGGGAGAAATGGAGGACTTACTGGCGCCCGCTCGAGTCACTCGACGATCAACGGGACTACAGGTGATACAGGTGACACAGGTTTTTCTAGAACTGTGACTGGTTCGTCTGGTGGTCCGAGTGCAATCGCCACGGCTTTGGTACCGCAACGTTTCGATAGGCTTTGCAAATGAGTTTAGAAGTCTCTGCAGCTTCGACTATAGCGCCTGCTCTTCTCTTTTTGGGATTCTTCTTTTATCTCTGGTCTGCATTGTTATGCAAGCTCGGACGTGAGCTAGCAGTTGCCTGTGGCTCGTGCTGTTTCACTTTGGCATATCAGTTTGGCTATCTTTTAGGAGAGACTTCCCTTGATGACTTTCGAATTCTCAGCATTCATAGCGGTAGCGTCAAACCGTTGAATGAGGGATGCGCACTCCTCGTCGATATTATCAATAACAGCATCTTGCCAACAGCCGACAATGCCGAAAATTATCTAAATCAGCGTCATCTTTTTATGGTTTTGGGGTATCACTTTCTGAAGTTAGTCGCTTTCTCTCTTATCGGCGAAAAGTAGAATTCTGTGCGAAGGTAGCGACGTTCTTATACCGTTTGGAATTGTGAGACAATAACGACATCGCTTAGGCAAAGGCTTGGACTTCTTGAACTGTGGGTTACCATGAAGTCTTGGCCGTTATGACTAACTCGGACACTCACCCGTCCTGCTTGTTCCACTCTAATCCAAAGGTTCCAAAGTGTTGCTCTTCAGACGGTCCTTTGGGTTCAGTCCTAGCGGAATACTAATAATGACCTTAGAGAATCCATGGTTTTCTGAGGATAACCTCCCCAAGTCCATACAGAACGCTTCGACTTCGTCTTCGTCATAGCTTAATGTTGCTCGGTAGACAACAATTTCACGCCGACTCCGCCGACTCCTCCACTGTCGCATATTTTTCGCAACAGTTCTTCTGCGAGATCGTAGATGACGTTGAATCGGCGATGTCTTCTCGTCTCAACCAGTCTGATAACAATCCCGTACCATATCCTTGTAGGTACGGGTCATCACCTCAGTCTTTTGCGATTTAGGTGGCTTAGAATGGCCCTATGTTAGCAACCTTTCCGTAATCGACCTACCCAACGTTACCCTCCTGGCTGCTCTTTCGGGTGAGGGGAATGAGGCCCGTTCTTTTACTGTTTTTAGCTTTTTGATACTCACGTAAGCTTGATGAGTTTTTATGTTAAGGTGAGTTATAATCACAATCTTAACCATTTTCGTTTACTGACTACTCTTTTTGATGGCAGGGTATATTGCGAAATATAACTTTAATGAAGCTATGAAGATATTTGCAAAACTCTGGACCGCAGGTGCCTATGGTGGGGAACGAACGTGCTATTGTCCTTTCCGGGGAGTATCGCGTTCACCACCACACTATGCGGGTCCTCCGTTTTGCCTGTCTCTCATTAAAGTTAAGGTGAGTGTATTCACAGGTACCTTACCATTCTCTTCCAGCGTAGATGGGGAGCTAATTTGGTGGAGTCGACTCCTAACCTTCTCACATTTACTTTCAGGACACTTGATTTCCTAGCTTTTGACAGAATTGAATCGTAGCATACAACCAGCATGAACGACAACGTATCCACGTACATAGGCATGAATCTGAACTCGTAAAAAGAGAAGATATTTGCCAAATTAGCGAACGAAACAGGGTATCTAGCCCCTGGATCCACTTTTGTGACAGGAAGATATAACGTCGATTTTGGTTCGCGTTTAACCCCCCATCCGGCACCTAGGGACGCGCCATTTTACCTCGCGACTAACTGGCAAGAGATCCGTATGCTAAGGGGATTCGTCAGCTAATAAGCGTACCAGGTGTGACAAATCTCCCTCTGATCCACAAGCCTGTGCTGGTGAAGAGCTGGGGCAGACTTTGGCCATGATGACTTTGGAACTCCAGGGAATTACAATGGCTAAACCTGCAAATCTCCGACGAACGAAGGTTATGCTGGGGTCCGCAAAACCAAGCGAAGACGGGCCATCCAGGTATTCATGCATCCTAGGTGTGACCACATGATCCTAGTTCATTGACGTATTTAGTATTTCGTAGTCCTTCGTATTTCCTCATTATGTTTGTCACACCAATCCGATCGATTAGAACTAAGGCCAAAGACTTATCATATAGTAACACCTGCTTTTCTTTTTTGTATAAAAAGTGAAAAACCTCCTAAGTCGCGCCGCGACCGCGCCGCCAACTAACTCAAAATCATCGTGCAGCGAGTTTACTCCACACCTTTTTTCCATGACCTTTTTAAGTATGTGCAGACAGTTGTTGCAGATTTTTAAGTATTCCAGCTATATTGTTCCATCGCAGGTAGCCGCTTCAACACTGGGTGAATAAACATACTTAATGCCATAGGTGAGTCATAGTTTGTTATTCCTATTCTTTTTACTTTTTTCCCTTTTTATTGCTACTCTTTTTTACTTTTTTTTCCTTTTTATTCCCACTCTTTTTTAATTCCGTGTTTTAAATTCTCTTCTCTATTTTTTTACTTCTATTCTCTTATGTCTCTTATTTCTTATTTTTTCTTTTCTTATTTCTTTTTTATTTCTTTTTTTATTCTCTTCTCTATGATTCATTCGTTCATTATTTTCTTAAAAAAGGTCAAATGGATGTCGTGAAGAAGTCGGAAAATACTTGGTAAGATCGATGTAATCACCGTTGTTCATTGTAGCGGCGTCCGTAGCGCGGATCATTTTGTTGACGATGAAAAATAACGGTGGAATAGTGGTGGTAGACGCTTATTTATAGAGATTGGCTTTTGAATTCTTTCCATGATGTTAGAGCCTATATTGGAGCTGAACACTAAACTATGCTAAAGTAAGATCTATACTTCTACATGGTCTGATGGTGAACACGTTACCTTTGGGAGAGGGTAATAGCGGCTTCGATCCTGCCGCACACACCTGCGGTTTGGAGTTTTGCAAATATCTCAGCATCATTGTATGTACCAATACGTTTATTTAAAGTTTCTTGTGTACGGGTTTTGTATATATGATGGGTTTGCTATGTAACTGAATGACCAATCAATAGCTATATACTCGGAAAAGCATTCTTCGTTAACTGGTATATCTTTCAGAGTTGTGCAGGTTCTCGCGTTGAAGATGCGCCATGCTCTTAGGTGGTTGGATATTCTATTTCCTCTACCAAATGGGGAATTCACTACCCTGGAAGCTTCTTCGAATTCGGCTCGCGATTCACTGAGAGCGCTGCTACTTCTGACACTTTTTGCGATTACCTTCGCTTCGACCATGGCACGTTTGCGCACTTACTGTTCAATTGTGGCTTTTTCTTTAAACTAGTTTGTCTGATTTGATATTGATTGGCTCGAAATGTTGTTAAAGAAACCGTCGTAACTGTTTTGCTATTGAAACAGCGACGTGATGAACTCCATTGTAATGACTGAATTTTAAATGTCGGCACGTATAGCGGAGTAGTTACAGATCCCCACGCCCAAGATCCACCAATCCTTCCATCCCTCCAAGGTCGGTAAATTAGTACCACAATTGCCTGGGAGGATAGGAGCACTGGGTCGATACATCGGTAGGCCACCGCGAGTCATTACAAAGGCCAGATACGTATTGAGTCACCTCCAAACGATGCTTAATGAAGTCGAATCCATAGCGGATCACTCAGGGCTTGACCATCGCCTAGAGCTTTAGCTTTTATTCTTTTTCTGCGTTTTGACTGTTAACGTTTCCTCCTTCTTGTTATTCGTCTTCATCTTAATTTTGGTTTTTTTCAGTTGGCTACTGTGCTAAGAGGAGAATATGCACGCAGTCATCTATCATCGTTTATTGCTTGTTTTGGAGGCGGTGTATTTCTAGCAACATGTTTGTTAGACCTCCTACCAGGTCAGTTGAACTTGAAATTGTGCACAATTCTTAATCTGCTATCCAGTTCAATCCCATTGACGGGTGATTGCTGATGGCACTATAAAGTAGAAAAACTAGCTGAGAGAAAGGCGAAACAAAGGACCCGCATGATGTGGTGGTGAACACTTTAGCCCCGGAAAGGGTAACAGCGTGTACAATCCCGACTGCACATGTCTGCGGTCCGTAGTTTTGCAGATATCTCGGCATTATTGTGGTTGAAGTTTAGGTATTTCATTAAATTGACTAAATCCGAAAGTCGTTTCAGATGCTATTGAGTCATTTGGAAAGGCAAACTTTGACACCAGTTTTCCGGTCGCGGAATCAGCCGTAATAGGAGGCTTGCTGATTGTTTTGTTCATGGAACAAGTATGTTTTACTTTCATTCACTACTTGAGTTACATTGTAGTTCGTAATTTTGCTTTGAAAAATGACAGACTAAATTCTTGTGTGATATTTCCATTCATTGCTTTTACTCATAGATTGTTCTCACAATGCGAGAACATGGATGTCTCATATCTGGTCACACTCATCTTCATAGTGAAAGGGACGATCAGGAAATACAAGTACGATGGACCTCTAAACTTCTTTATTTTTTGAATATTTTTGTCTAAGGATTGGTTTAAGGGTTCTCCAACATCCATGATTTCGGAAGAGGAACGGAACTCAACAGTCGGCGCTCTACTTCTTGTATTAGCGTTATCATTGCATGCACTCTTTGAGGGACTCTCGATAGCTGTTATAAACGATGCTTCAAAGTTAGTGGAGGTGAGAACAGCCTATTTCTCATGGTTACGTATTCATAGAAATGGCTTGGCCAGGTTTTCGTCGCTCTCACTCTCCACAAATGTGTCATAGGATTCAGTCTCGGTGTGCGACTTGTACAAAGTGGTTTGCGCACTCCATGGGTGGCGTTTTCCTCCTGCATTTTTAGTGTTCAGGTTAGCGTTTCGAAATCGGTTCTGTTCTCCTTTTTAGAAATCATTGCTTGGCGATGTTTTGCATGCTTCAGTTTTCCTTTTTTTCTCTACTACAATGGGCAGAGACGCTCTGCGATACACATGAGATCGTTCCCCACGCCCCAGGCTCACCAATCCTTTCATCCCCCCGGAGTCGGCAAATTGGTACAAGGCTTATCTGAGAGGATAGCAGCACTGGTTCAATATATAGGTAGTCCACCGCGAGTCATTGTAATGGCCAGATATGCATTCAGTCACCTCCAGCTATGCTTAGTGAAGTCGAATGCCTAGCGCACTTCTCAGGAATTGATCAAATCCTAGAGCTTTTTTATTTTACCCGTTATTTGTTTGTTTTAGGTTGCATCCAATTCTTAACTTTCAGATTATTATTGGTGGGTTTGGAGGTTTGGAACTCATGGCTTTACTTTCTGGTGGTGATCGTGCAACTGCGGCTTTGGTTTCTTCTATTCTTCAAGGTTACTTCCTTATCTTAAGAGTTGATATAATATTTTGAAGTGTATCGCTTCATAACTTTATAGTATTTCAGCTCGACTTCACATAACTTCATCTTTTTCATTCTTGTTTAGTTTTAGATCACTTCGCTTCTGATTTTGATGTTTCGTGGAATCTCTTTTAGGTATCGCATGTGGAACATTTCTTTACATAACAACGTTTGAAGTTGTGCCTCACGAACTGGACCGTATGGGTAATAGAATCGTTAAACTGCTCTTCTTGTTTCTCGGTGTTTTAGTGATAGCAGGTTTTATGGCTGTTTTCCCGGAAGCTGATTAAGATTTTCTGTGGCTTGTAGTTCTGCATTCCACTTTTCTTATGTGGATTTCCCAAAACAGGTTTTGTATCTAGTTTTATTTATTGCTCGACGTTTGACGGGTTGTGCTAGGATTCTACGCCGAAATCTGATCATTTGTTTTTATTTAGCCGTACTTGGTGCATAGCTTCGATATTACAGCTGTGTTTTTTTTGTTTTCTTCTTTTCTTTTTCATTTTTATTTCCTTCTTTTTTCGATTTTTTTCTATTGTTTTTAGATACGTGTGTTCTCACCGGAGTATCACAGTAGCTTACCGTTTATATGAATCGCAGTATAAAATACTGCTGTAATAGGTTTTATATTTGTCATTGTTAGCAAACGTGGTCGGTTTTGCATGACACCTACTGTCCATTGGACTACAAATGGCACTTAAGGGGTTTAAGTCATTAATTAGTACAGTTTAGAACAGAATTCAATACAGAAACATTCCTTCTTTTTCATCTTTCAGAAATGCCTTCCCGCAGTGTATTTTTAACGTCATTTACTGTTTCACAGCAGCTTCACCTTAGTTATTCTTAAGAAATCTATTGATGGCTCTATACTGTGTTAATTGAGCAACAACTGTAACCCAAGTTTGTTGGGTTATAGTTGATATAATCGGGAGAAATGTTTATTGCCCTCCTACTTTGTACTTTTACAAACTTTTTTTTGTACACTTTTTTGCTTTATTTATCAGAATGAGTTTAACTTTCGTGTGACACTTTTTTAACGCTTCACTTTTCGCTCTAAAGGCTACAGTGTTTCGAAACCTCACTTAAATATCTTAAAGAGTGTATTTTTATAAATTAGTGTATCTTAGGGATATTGTTCTCGACGTTGTTTGCCTTCTCAGTTAGCTTTTATTGGTTTCTCGGTTCACAATAAATGTTCAAATTCTTTGTGTGTTTAGAGAGGAGAAAGTAGATACCAAATATTTATTGCCTTTGAATGGAACCAAACCTGTTAAGCTTTCGTTTACGGTTTAGAGCAATATGCTGGGAAGATGGTGAATTATGTTCTTATATTTGATGATCTTCTCAGTGGTGATATGGGGATTACTGAGGTCTGTTTCATTTTTTTTAAATATTGTTTCTTCTATTGCACATTGTCCTACACGTCCTTGTAGGCATTTGGCAGTTTTACTATCGTGGGTGCTCTCAGTGGTATTTCAATGCCCACTCGAGATAGGTGGAGTGGGTTGGTGTAGATTAAGTGATGTACGAATCCGTCTACCAAGCGGACTTCTCGTACACGTCGATAATTTTCAACTTCATCTTTTTTCTGTACTAGTAAGGTAGGTACTATTATCAACTAGTAGTGCTAATGCTGTGTTTACAAGAGACACTTTGCCCAATTTTGGTAGCTAATTTGTTGCTTTATTCAAATATGAAGATAGCTTAAGGGTACCTTAAGAGCTTAAGGACAGGAAGTCGTTAAGCATAATAAATGACTGGGTTGCTACTAGAGCTACTTGTTATCAAATGTATATATATATATATATATATATATATACGTAATGTATTTCCCAACAACGTATATGTGTATTATTTGGAATTAAGGGGAGGGGTGCTTGTCAATTAAGCTTAGCTAGTTGTTCCTCATTATTATTACAGTGCGGAGCTCTTTCGAAGCGTAGAAGTGCACTTAGAATGTCAAATTTTGTTTCTTCTTTATTTATTTTTTTTTTTAGCAAGCCATTGCTATTGTCTTTACGAGATGTAAGGGTGGAAGGGGGAGCTCACTTTTTTGCTCAAACTTCTACCAACAGAAGCCACAAATCCTATGAGTCCGTCAGTGTTAAGCGGCCACTCACGTCACGTATTGCGCAGTTGGTTCAGGTTCATTCCTTTTTTGAACATACTAATCACCTTCTAATTTTGTTTTTGGAGAGGTTCACCGCATCTTAGTTTTGTGGACTTTGATTTTATGAACTAGAGTTGAGCAGTAATAATAACTGGGTGAAAAATTTGTGATGGAAATCTAAGGCATACACTATAAGGTATTGTCTTTTTGTTAAGAATATGCCAGATCTCTATATTTCAGTACTGCGGTTTGCATATAGCGCGAGGACACTTAGTACTACTGGATGCCCTTCCCGACTGCATGATTCATGTGACCGCTGATGAATTACTTATGGAAACATTTAGGAGTCGTGAAGGGTGCGACATAAGTTTTTAAGTGATAAGATCTCTTTCATACCGATTTAATTATTTCTAGATGGCAACTTGAGATGTCTTGTATCTTAACACGGGGTAAAGCCATACGTCGTCACGCTATTATGGGTCATTCGCTTTTGGATCTCGCTCTCCAATTCAGGCTTTCCTTAGATATTGCTGGCGGCCGACTAAAAAATATTCGCTTTCGCGTTGAGGATCCTAGTGTTGAAATTTCAAATGGTTAGCTTTAATGGCCAAATATTTTCAACCAAGAATATCAAACCACGTTCAGCGAATTCGAAACTGATTAGTTTTCTAAGGGTTTGTTTTAGGTGTGTTTGATGTTATCGATGATCAGGCGTTCAGAAAATGTGAGGGTGGTTATGAAAACGTCGTTGATGCAGGAAATCAGGCCCAGCTTTTTTCAATGGAAGATCTCTCAGACCTGTGCATCGAGGCCAACAACTTTTTAGCGAAATACAATAGTACAGCATCTGGTCAGGAGTGAGTTCGTCCATAAAATGCTCCTCCGATGTGACATATCTGCTAATAGTTTTAATACCGATGGGAACCATATGCTTAGTTCTGTATATGGTATCTGACTTGTACTGCTAGTAGTTGTCCTTCTTGTTCTATTCAAGAACTTTTCAGTAGAGTCTTAACAATGTCTTTACGCGGTTTTTCAATTACAAAAGATAGCGGAAGAATGCAGACGAGAGTAGTAGGATTATCAATAGAGGATCAGCATCAGAGGTCCAATTTGAGAACTAGTGATCTCGTGCTATCATATGAGGTGAGTAGTTTATTCTAAGAACTTTGATGAATAATATATGGGAAATGTCGAGTCGATTTCAGAATCATTCAGACCGATTTGATTTACAAATCATATCGAATAGTGTTCAAACTTCCTTGTCAGTTCAAGAAGTTATCTGGTGGAAAAACCACCTGGATTCTGTTTTTTTGATAGTAAAGAAAGCACTGGTACGATTTGAAGCTGTACTTCTTGTTTGTGCTGTTTCATACTGCATCACATAATGCTCATCACGAAGGAAAAAGCGAATTCAGAGTGGATCCACACCTGCTGCGAAAGAATCGTATTCTCACGCTCCTGCAATGTTTACGGTGGAAGTAGCATCCATTTTCTGTGATCTCGTTGACATTGAGTCATTCCATTCAACTTTATCTGTTCAGTATTTTAGCATAACAAAGGTCGGTTTAGTCTTATTTCATCAACACTTCTATTCGTTATCGGCACAGGGAACGGTAAACTATGTTTAGAATGTAAGATGTACATGTGTTTAGAATGTTTGAGAAACCACTGCTAAGAGAGAGTACTTCTTCGTTCTTTAGTGAATTTATGCTCCTCTTCTTCTTGCTGACATATGTGTCTACCCTATTTTTTCCCCAAATTATTTTGATGAAAAGAGGTTTCCCTTGTTATTCTTTTTTTTCTAGGTGAAAAATATGCTTGATGTTGGCGTTGATTCCCTCTGCTTTGCTGGTCCAAGTGTAAATGTAACAGATGCTTCCTTTGAACACCATCAATGGGGTCATTCGGTTAGTCTGTATGATTTCTTGTTCAGCTCAGTCTTGAAAATTTTTGACCCGCATTACAGGTTTATGTAGGCGCTGCTCTTGTACAATATAATTTCGACGAGTCAGCTTTAAGCTTGCTGATTGGTATTGATGACTGCAAAATTGAGTGGAGTGAGAAACTAGCTAAGCAGGTATTTTTTGTTTTCTTTTTCAATAAACATTCACATGTATGAAGATTAGGGCAACGTGTGTACACTCCAGATAGCAAAGTTGGTAAGTGTATTTCGTAAGAACAATTCTGGTAATGGAACCTGTATTGCCGTTAGCTGGATCTTTAGCGTCAGAATGCAAATGAAAAGGTAACTGCTTTACTGACGGTTCGAAGCGCTCTTGCTAAAATGAATAGATTCAAGGGTAGCTTGTTTGTCAGTGGCAAAGGAGTGTACATATATGGTTTGGCTATGTGATATGTTAAGCATAGAGAGCGCTGCTTTGTCCAGAATGGTCATGTCAGCTGAGAAAATTAAGATACTGGTACGTTTTAGGTTATAGAAATAGCTGGTAATGACCCAAATGCAGTCATACTTTTTAGTCCGGAAATGTTCATGGAGCTTTCGTGGATTTATTAGTGCTCCGTAACGTAAACAAGTTTGTTCCTGGGAAAGAAGATGTTAGTCCTCCGTGGCGTAACTGGAATCAGTCAGAAAATGATGCGTATGTGTTGTGTCGGCAATAATTGGAACATTTCTTTTTCTTTTTGAGTTTGTGGCACCTATGTTTGGGAATTTCAGTCGTGAAAACGAAAGACGTGCCGAGTGTGACAAGAAGAGAATGGAATTTCCGCAGCTGGTAATTCTTCCTGGCAAAATTGTATACTTTCTGTTGCTATTACTTGTACTTTAATCGTTTCAGTGTGGGGAGACAAATATGCTTTGCATTACAATTGAAACGTCTGCATTGTCAACGTACTCTGTCACATTCTCTTCAAATACCTCTATCTTCTTTGTGTGGTCTCCCTTACTACATCGTGCAGTTTACTACATGTTTCAAGTTACTCTAAAGTAAGTGGCTTGCAATTCATAATGCGGAGCAGTGAATACACAGTTTCCTAAAAGCACGTTGAAGTGCGAGTAGTCCTGTTCGAGGGCTCAGGTGTGAATGGTGCTTACCGTGCCTTCATAAGGACTAGAATTTCATAAGGAGTGATTAAGGACTGCTCGATATGTGGAAAAAGTGATGTCCTACTACTGGAGTAGTTTCATGTCGCCTTTTAGCACATTTTCTCGACCGGATCCTGTTGTCAATGTGTTTCCGAAAAAGTCTACGGGAACGTTTCAGTTCAAGATTTTGAGTACTGCTTCAATAGACTTCGTTATGGAGTTGCCTCGACATCACAGGTACGTGAAGTCTGTTCAGAATTTGGAGTGTTTCTACGCATTCACATTCTTCAGTACCTTCTGATTTGTTTTCTTGAAAGAAATTACGATTTTTAACCCTTAAAACTTAACGTTTTAACTTTTGTTTCTGCCTATACTTTTTTCAAGGCAGCGTGTTATTTGAAATACAGCCACAACGGTTTTGAGATATGATCAAACTTTAGAACCTTAATTGCAACTGGAACGCGCGATTACCCTTTACGGGGCTTGTGTGTTGCCCACCGCACCAGCGGAGAACATTGCTTGACTTTCCTCTTAGTCAGCTTTCTACTTTAATTGTGCTCTCAGCAATCACCCGTCAACGGGAATGATCTGGGATGCACAAATCGGCCTTAAATCCAGTTGAATTGACTACCTTTGTTATTTCGACGGCAGTTTTTAAACGTATTTTTTATCAGTAGATATCTTATAAACCTGGCTGACAAAGTGTACGTCTTCATAACAGTGGGATACTATTAATAGTGTTATATTGAATGGATTATAATACAATAGTTCAGTTTTGATCTCTTTCTGGTCGAAAAGAGAACTTTGAGCCTTTGTAATTGTTTGTCGCTCTTAATTAAGCAATTTGTAGAGTGGTGTGGAGTGTAGCCTCACTAACGTTTGAAGCTTCATCTACAAATCTATGCGTTTTATCACCAAAACTCGTTATCGCTATGAACGGCTTCGATATAATTACTGCCATTGTTGGTTTTTCTTTTGTTTCGTACAACTTCATTTTATTCCTTCGTTGTTGTTTTCTAATCTAATGGTGTGAAATACTCTCAGGATGTATGCATTACACGCCGTCCTTCAGATCCTCAAATGGACATGTTTCGGCGAGGATTTAATGGCTTTATAACCGCTTATAACAAAGTGGGTTTTTACCAGCATTCACATAGCGTGAGAGTTTCTAGACGTGTTATCTTTCTGCTGATAGAATAACGTAGATTTAGGTGTGGTTATGGGCAGCGGCATCGTTTGTATTTTATCTTCCTTATGAATTCAATTTTGCTCAAGTCTTCGATGAGGTGGGTATTTAAGATCTTCGCCGTTTTTCATAATTTCACGATTCCGTACCAGCTGGAGTAGAATACTAGCTAGGACTTAAGAATTGATTCTGAAAGGAGTGAAATACCACTCATCTTTTCAGTTCGTTAACAGCATAAAGTGGGTTAAGCTGTTACATGGGCTAAAGAAAGAGCCTTTCCCTCCTGGAGCTCCACTGCCTGCTGACGTACGCATTTTGTTCAAGGTTTGTTCCTCAACGATATTTTTTACTACAGGTATATCGCAGATAACGCATACTATGATTTGGTTTCAACTTTCACATGGAGTGAAAGGGAATGGTCGGTGTTGGTTTCTGCCTCCTCCCAGCGGTTTACCGCCTTATCGTGGCTGAGAGGTGTTCCTGGGTGTCGGACTGCAATGTACAGCGAGAGGATTCGTTCTTCTCGGCAGGATCTCCCAAGCTAAGTCCGGCGTTTCCATCAGGAAATGTAGCTTAGACTAAACCAATACCAGGATCCACCACCATCCTGGTATCAAAGTCACGTGGTAACAAATCTTCCATTGATTCACAAGGGCTACGATTGCCTGTGGTGGTGAGGACCTGGGGCAGACTTTGGCCAGGCTGACCACGGGATTCCAGGTAACCACAATGGTTTAACCAGCAAATCTCCGTTAAATGGTGATTATGCTGGGACCTTCACAACCAGTGAGGACGGATCGTTCAAGTGTCAAGTGTGTCGTTTTTCTACTTCATAGAGCGTTTTTGCTGCAGTTATTGTACTTAGACGGTGGTCTTCACGCAACTAAGTTACACTATACATCAGCCTCAAATTTTTTTTTACATTTTGGTGCAAACGGTTTGAAATCGTAGCGAACTATCATTTACATTTTTTTTGACGATACAAGCAAAAGATTTGTTGTAGTGACTGCTATAGTGCCAATATGTTTGATACGTACGCCACAGTTTTGTAGTCAGCAACGTCCATTTTTTTTCTGGTTTCTGTTCCAAAACACTGAAGATGATTCACCACCCCATGAAGCATTCTCTCTTACCTCTATAAGTTTAACACTCGTGTTTTTATTTTATTTTTTATTTTATTTTACATGGCCCATCTTCACCTCTACCGTGCGGGTCCCAGAACTTCTCACATTCGATTCGTTTCTCCGTATCCACTGTCCGCGAACATCTTCCAAGTTTTACGTGTGGCTTCGGTTGCTCCTTGGGGATTTTCATTTCATCTTGAATGTCGTAGAATGCTGGTCGAACAATTCTACCTGGAGTCCTGAGGTAGCCGGGCTGCAGCGTTTCTAAATGGATTGCAGGGAGTGATTTTTCTTCTCAGACAAGTCCGGCTCCAATTCCCCGACCCCAGAGGAATGAGGGGCTTGTTTGGCCTGAAAGAAATCGAGCTGACACCATGCTCGTGGTGACGGACATCACTACCACTGTGCTATGCGCCCCTGTTATATTTGTTTTTATTAGCTTATTGATAATGAAAAAAGGCAGGACTCTCGGCATTGATTAATCCCTGAGGGATTTGTTGTGCATTCGACTTCATTAAACATCGTTAGTGGTGGTTGAATGCATATCTGGATAGTGATATGCGATGGCATACTTATGTATTGAGTCAGTGCTGCTATGTCCCACAGAAGTCTGGTTCCAGTTTGCCCTCCGAGGTATGGCGGGCTTGATAAGGAAGGAATGCGAGGTTTAACCAATGTTTGTTGATCTGCACTTCTAATCACTGTACTTCGCGCTCTCTTTATTGAATGCATAAGCGTTTAATTACCCAGGTATGAATTTGGGGAGAGCAACGACGAAAGCTGCATGACTGTACACATGAAGAATGAGTGTTAAATGAAAACTGTCGAAATTTCAACAGAAAAGAAGCGTATAGAAACCGAATTTTACAGTGGAAAGTGTTGTAAAATGGACGGGATAGCTTTTGGATGGTAGATTTGCTGTTGCATGTTGTTTTAAATTAAAAGCGAGTAAGTTGAGAAACTAGATTTATTTATTCCTTTATAGGAGGCTCGTCTCGAACTTGAAGATGATGCTTTCGAGATTTTGCTGCAAATGAGTCACGAGCTAAAGGAGGATGAAGTAATGCTAGTTTTTCAACATGGGAAATTAACATATCAATTATTACTTCTTCAGGTTTATGAATGCGAACGGCGTCGCCAAATGTTGGCTGACCGTCTCCTGTCTTTCAAAAAGTCAAATCCTCTCTTACCACGTGGGTTTTACTTTTTACTCTTTTTAACTTAAATTGAACCATGTTTGGACATTGTCGCGATTGTTACTGTATGAGGTTATACGAAAATTTTTCCTATAGTTGCTTCACACCTCAAACAGAGTGTTTTTGTTCTGTCAAGTGGAAAACATTGGAGATGGTATTGTTCTCTTGTTGTTCCACTAAACTGATATTAAATGTAGAAAATGTAACACATATTCATATAGAGGATACGAGTTCAGTGTATGAGTTTCAAAGCTGCTGTCTTGTCTCATATTATTGTACTCATCATTTAGACTACTGAGGGCTTATGAGTCGGAACCAGTTTTGTCTACGTTGTTCATGTGTCAGTTTTGTGCGACCTAATTTTCACTTATACACCTAAAACACACAGTAGATATTGTCTTAGTTTCCACTCCATCCAAGGGCGTATCGTTTCATCGTGGCTAGAGAATGTCTCTGTATCTGGCTACGATGTTATGCGGTGGTCCATCCCATCAGCGTCTTCGAAACTGAGAAACAGCTCAAAATTTTCATCCAGTTGAGGGTTAAAGCAATTATTGAAGAATTTGACGGTATTGGAAATTCGTACCACGTCTTCACAGACTTCAGTAAAAGAAAAATCTTACTGAGTCAGTGATTTACTGGTCAAATCGAAACTGTGCATACAGTGTTCTTTGTCAGTTGACAGAACGCATATTTGCATATAAATTGACCTGCCGAGAGATGCTGATGTGTCAAGCATGTTTTTATCCTTCATGATAAATTGGGTATCAATTCAACGATTATAGGGTTGCTTAGACCAAGATATAGAATCGAACCAAGGACCCTGTGTGTAGTGGGGGAACTGCCTCTAACCACAATGGTATACGCGCTTTTCTGGAAGGAATGTAACAAAATTTCGTCGTAGTGGAATAACAAAACTTATCTGATGTGGGTGTGGCCGGGGAGGGTGGATCGCGTTTCCGACGTTATTTCCAGGTGGTTGTCAGCTAGTTAGTCGCGCATGCGCCCGCCGGATAAGATAACACCTCCAAGGACGAGTTCTCAGCGGAAAGTCTGATAATAGTCTGTCTAATAGTTTCTACCTCTCATAATATAGGGCAGTATGGTGACTCTTACGGTTACAAAAATTCATAAGTTTTGTTTTAAGAGGCGATGATAGACGAGTTGTTTGCCATGTTACTGGAAAAAAATAGTGCCATATATGTGGAGCGTTGGAACAAAGCGGATCACGGGAAACGGTTTGTGTTTTCGAGAACATTTTTTTTCGCAGATTCGCAGAAGTGTTCCTTTTTTACTTTTTTTATTTACTTTATTCAAACTAGGAGAGATATTGGTTGACCAAGTGCGCGACGAATGGTTTCGAAAGCCTAGCAATAGAACCCAAAACACCTAAGATATCTTATGGATGACATACTACAGTGTTCATCATTTCTTTTCTCATTTCACTTGAGGCAAAAATGTCGTTCATAGGTTCTTAGGAAGTCAATTTGGGATTTGTAGTTTCATTTTGTTGCATTGGTCTAAGTAACAGTTTCCCTCAAATTTATTCCAATTTTAAAGAAGCCTATACTGCAATGGTAGTGCTGTCGTCAAGCCCCGCCACTACCTGGGTCTCACGTGCTATCTATCATACCAAGCGGAACCGTTCCTATGCCTTTTTGGAGTAAAAAGTAAAAGAATAGAAAACTGAGATTGAAAAAAAGGTGAAGCAATGCCCTCGGTTGGTGTGATGGTTAGCATCTAAGCCCCCCCCTCCCCCAAGCGTACTACCGGGTTCGAAACCAAAGTGAAGTTTCAACTTTGGCTCGTCAAGACTCCACGGAGAATGACGTTGAACGCTCACCTTCATTCGTAAAGAAGACGAGAATCCTCAAACAGCAGCCGTTTCCACGCTCAAAAAGTCCGAAGAATAGGAAAGTTCCTGACACATACACCAAGGCAGGAAGAATCCTGAAGTCGAGAAGGTGGGCACGATATCGCGTGTTCCTTTGTTCTCTTCATGACATCCTCGATGATATTGAAAGCTCGCCAAGCTGCTGCTTTGCTGAACTCTAGGGCTAAGTCGTTCATCGTGAACTCAATGTGTAGATCTCAATTGTTTGGGTGCATCTAAAGAAAAATACAACGTTAAAAGGAGCTCTACAGATTGATGTCGCATGAGTTGACAATTGGTGAAATAGAGTCGGCGTTTCCTCCTGACAGCCAGAATGACGCGTTTCTCAGCCTTGTTGTGAGGTGCAACAGAGTGTGGATCTTTTATGGCAACCGGGAACGGCATGGCACTCAGCGACTGAACTGCGGTGGAGGTCGCCAGTAATTCCTAAAATCGAAACTGTGCCAAAGGAAGGGTATACTGACTGTTTATTTTACAGCTATTTTGATCCATCACAAAAATAGATCTGGGTGAGACGACTACGGCCGCGCAGCGTATAAACTCTGCAAAAGCTGACTGTGCTAAACCCCGAAGCTCTTTATCCACGTATTAGCCAGGCCTTTTGCATACCACCTACCACTTCTTCAAGCATCTTGTAGCTTTTTATCCAAGAAATGCTTTAGAAACCGAGCTGAGGTCGATTCTGCCACCAGCGACTTAACTGTATTCAGAGTTCTGAAGTTTACAAAACGTATAAATAAATTTGTTTCCCAATGGCAACAATGTAGATTTTAACAGTTGCCATTTAGACTAATATAGTTTAATTTGAGTTGAGATATGCCACCTTAAAAGTACAAGTTGAAATCTGGCATTATTTTTCGGACCATCTATTACACCAATCTTATCACCTGTTGTTAGGTTAGTCATCGCTTAATTTGCGCGCGTACCAGTGAGCTTACTTTACTCCATTGAACTGCAGTCACATTCTTATCATAGAATCATATTTCTCATTTTTGGCGAAAAAATAGTCACTTTTGGTTCGACGGACTAGGTCACAGCATAGATTTACAATTAACTGGGCTTTCTAATGGAATTGTCAGGCTTTCAAGGACGCGTAGGATTTGAGCGAGGGCTTCAGTAGAAACGGTAATCGCGGTTCGATCTGGCCTGGGGTCCAAGATTTTCAAAATCTCAGCATCATTGTGGTTGTCAGGTTTTTCTCAAAATACTATCTCTGAAAATTGTCTGTGTTATGCGTAGAATTATTAGGTTTGGTCTAATATGACAACTGCTGCTTTTCTTTTGCACCATGTTCATAGATGCTTGTCTCAAAGGTTATTGCACATAACAAAATCCTTTTCATTGTTTTAAAGTCTTTCAAGTTTATAGCTAATTAGTAGACTTTTTGCTTGACTCATTTACTTTGTCGTTTTATAAAAACTGAATACGCACTCCCGTTAGGGTACTGCAGTGTTTGATATTGTATGGGCCGGTAGGTCTGATAGTAGCCGTGTTGAAGGTGCCCTGCTGGTACTAACGTATGGGTACATCGGACTATCTGGCCGCTGAGTAGGGCAAATATAGCTGTTTAGAGAAATTGAACGTGAAAAGTAATGAGTTGACTACTCTGTGGACCTGATGAATTGCACTAAAGTGGTTTCAAACACGGTTTCAGTCATGGTTTTTTTTTTGTAAAAGTTGCCGTTGAAATTATCATTTATGAATGGACAAAAGCTATGAAGTGTTCGTTTTATTTACACTTCTTAAAAGTAATATACCGTCTGCACCGTTCCTTTCATCTGCGGTTACAGTTTTTCGTGTTCTTTGAGTTGAAGATGATCGCGTCAAGGGACACTTTCCAAAGTTCCCAAATTTTCCAAGGGGCAAAGCTTAGACTGTATAGTCACTCATTGCCTTTATTTACATCTTACACGTAAACCACTCAAAGATTCCATTGTCCAGTGTTGTATGCATCCTGGTTCTGGTTTTGAATAGTGGAATACCGCTTGCTTTTTTATGTGCCCCCTATCCAAAAGCAGTAAGAAAAAAGTGCCAATTGAAAGAATTGTGCCCTATGCTTCTTGCAGATGTACGAAACCCATTTGTGCTCCACTTGCTAGTAACAGCCGCGGATAGAGTTTTTTTTAAAAAATATATCTGCTAGGTTCGTTCACTATTTTATACGCCTAAAAGAGGTAAAAATACATAAGTATAGTCCAGACTCATGTATAAACGTTTAACATACGCAGATTCATTTGGCTACACATGGAGAACGTACCTGTGGGCTTCGCTCAATTGATTGAGAGTTAAGCATCATATTTTTCATGAATGGCTCTTTATTAGTATTATTTTTTAACATGAGGATGTTTATGGGTGCCTTATCGGATTCCGTCAGAATGGATGTAAAATTTTTTTGTTAGTGGTAACTTCGATATCCCTTCTGCTTCCCAATCCCTCGGCTTTCAGCAGGCTTTTGGCCGAATTTACGTGCCCAGTGCAATTCCTATTTATGTGAATAA
>MQTX01000049.1:2317233-2327763 GCA_009735665.1 Angiostrongylus cantonensis
ATATATATATATATATAACGTATATGTCATTCGGCGCAGTAGTGTTAGGGAATCCATTCACTGAGTCCACAATTACCTGAGGGCGTGCACGAAGTGACTTTGCGCTTTGTTCAACCTTTTGCCCTCCGTCTGGAAATGCACCTAGCATCGCGTTTAACGGTTTGAGTTACTCCTAACATCATTGATGAATGTGCCATTGAAAAAAATAGTTCTGACAAGTTACTCGAAATATCTGAGAGCTTAATTTAAGGCCGTTATTCGTATCAACGTGGATTGACTGGGATCTTCGAGCATTTGCCGATGCGTCTCTCCATGACTTTGAAAAATGCGTAGAGCTTATTCGTGAATTTGATCCTTTGAGGTGAATTTGACGTTTCTTAACTTCCAGTACACTTTGGTTTTCTTACTGTACTTGTAATTTACTGTGCTAGCATTTAGTGTACGTTGTTGATTAAACTTCCTTAGACTACTAGCTAAAAATTTATTAGATTGACGCAACCATTACATTTGTATTTTTATTGTAGTATGTACCCATCTGGAGAACTGAAATTCTCTACGCTTTGGAGTAGGGGTGTTGAACTTGATATGAAGGAGTGGTCGATCACTTTTAAAGATTATCCTATTCCTTACCTGCTTACTAAGAATGTACACTTTTTCGGCAGTTTGGTGGGTGCAGAGGAGTTTGAAGGTGTGGTCATTTTGTCTTCGTGTGTTTCTACTTCTCTCTTAGTTTCTGAAAACAATAGTGATAATAATATTCATCCACATCTAATAACTGTTCCTGACAGAACGAGGCCGGTCTATTCGCGAATGTCAAATACCCCTACCGAAACCATGGGAAGCGCTCACGGTAGAACGTAACATGGCGCCATTGAAATTCTACTACGATATGCAGTGTGGTAAGTACTACTGTCAGTTCTGTTCCGATTGGCTTTGATTTAAATTGATTGATTTTTTCTACACCTTACAATAATTATCCTGTGCTGCTTGAACGCACAAGTAAGGTGATGTTGAGAACGAACATGTCAGCCCTCGATCACTAGAGCATTTCAAAAGTTCGGGACTTTATAAATTCAAAGGAGAGACTTTTCTCTATCAAATTAGGCGAAACTGCGAACCGCAGATGTCTTCGGTAGGGATCGAACCCTCCATTACACTTTCCGGGACCAACGTGTTCATCACCACCCCCAGAAAGGGTAATACTGGGTTCGATTCGCACGGTGCTTGCGGTGCTAAGTTTTGCAAATATCTCGGCATCATTATGGTTGTAAGCTATACAAATATAAAGAAGGAAACTTGGAACACCACCTTGTCTTACTGGGCAGAATTCCGCTCGCTCGTTTCCTTTTGTTTTGAAAATAGCATCAACGAAAGAATAAAATGGAAAAATATAAATGTCATGGACTCCAGAAAATCAGAATTTCCTCGGTGGTAAAGCATGCAGGCTTTTATCTCGTAGACAAAGATTTATGCTTTCAAATAATTTCTATTGCGATCAGTAGAGTCTGCTGTGAGTGAATATATGATCATTTGCAGTTGAAAACGGCCATTCTTTTGTATCGTATCACTCCAACAGATGTCATGTCGTTGCGAATGAATTGAATTAAGTGAGGAGTTTCATTACGTTACTCGAAATCGTTAAGTGTTCCAGAAAGTTCTGATTTCTCCGCTACCTACGGTCCATGCTGGGAACCGTGCTTATCAATGATCAGCTTAATGTGGAATAATATTAATGCACCATCGAGAGATCCATCTATCCCATTACCATTTTGGGACAAAATGCGTTTCCTATTGCATGGACGTTTCTCATGGCTCAGTTCTAAGGTATGTTAACTTAAGAGTTCGTAATTGATTGACTTCATCCAATGCTTCATTGTTTTGATATATTTAAATAGGAAGTAAGCCTGCGATATCTTACTTTATGCATAGGTTGTTACAACAATGTTGGCCTCTCCGGATCCGTATAATACGACAGAGACAGTGGAAATCTGTTGGGATGAGTTTGGCTTGGATTGGGGACTAGGTCGGTTTGTATCTTTTTGAATGGTTCAATCTGGTGCGATGTCGTAAAAGTTCCTTTCTTTCATTTAATTTCTGATGTTAATCCCTTGAAATTCTAAAAAAATCGTTCATGACCTCTTGTCACCTTCATTTTTGCACTAGTTCTGGAGTGCTTAGATTTCTTTTTAATTTTTCTTAGCTAGGAAAGCAATCTATCGTTGTAGGTGAAGTACGAATTTGCTCCGCTTTACGTGTTTTCATGCGAACAGCGTCACGGTACGACGATTCGCGAATTCTTTTCTTACCAGACCTCCGACTTCGTATTATTTTAGGTCGTTCCTCATCTGTTTCTTAGTTTTCAATCTGTTCGTGTTTCCCTCTAAAAAGTTTTCATTGCAGACTGGATTTGTAGCGGTGATCCGCATGACCATCATGCTGTGACAATTTGTGCACCGCATCGTTTACCCCATTATTCAATGGTTCGATTATAGCTAATGATTTTCGACATATACGAATATATATATATATATATATATATATATGTTTGTATATATGCATATGTGTATGATCAGGATCATGACTCATATCGTGCGTTCCGTTCATCATCACTAGATCTTTCGTTGTCATTCGACGTGGCGGCTGGTGCTGGAAATGGGGAGACCGGTGATCGTCTTCCGCATGTTCTTCTATATGCAAATACTTTTCGTTGTATTGAATTTCTTCTTGTAAGTAATGTGCTTGTTTCTATTTCTTATAATGTGATTTCGTCATTTTTTTATTTACTGCCTGTTCTTTTTAATGGCAGGGTATTATGCGAAGTATAACCATAATGATGCTGAGAAATTTGCAAAACATCGGACCGCAAATGTCTGCGATCGGAATTGAACTAAACCTTATTATTAGCCGTTCCGGGGGCTAAAGCTTACACCATCACACCATGCGAGTACTTCGTTTCGCCTTTCTCTTAGCCGTATTATTGACCTATAGGTGGCTTGAGCAAGCAGAATAGACAGTAAATAGGAGGTGACGGCACTGTAATTTATGCCACGGCTTCAGCCTAACTGGATTCAAAGCAAATTTGTGTTTCCCACATCAGTCTCGTTAACGGGTGAATGCTGAAAGCACGGATAGGTCAATAATACGGGTGAAAGAAAGGCAAAACGAAGGACTTGCATGGTGTGGTGGTGAATACGTTAGCCTCCAGAAAGGGTAAAAACATGTTCTGTCCACACCGCAGATACCAGCGGTCCGGAGATTTGCAAGTATCTCAGCATCGTTAATGCTGTGATTATTACATGGTTTTTTTTAGTAACATTAAGTTGTGTTTTGGCGAAAAATGCGGACATTCAATTTTCCCGTGTTGGTATTTCTTAGTGGAAACAGTTTAATATTCAGAAAGTCCACTTTCATTATATTGTGTTCTACGAGATTTGTTTTAATCACGAAAAACTTCATAAGGGAAAATATTGGGCTAAGATCACTTTTATTAGTTTTTTCATAACCGCGATTCTTGGCAGATTTCGAAATTCATTGCTTATAGAACACCCTTACCATGAAGAATCGAAATATACGAAAAGGTCGTCTATTCGGAACCCCACTTTACCCGAAGCCACAATTAGGGAAACATTTCCGGTGATTGAATTTTAGCTAATCAGTCCTAATAATAAAACTGTTGTATCAAGTCGCCCTTAATAAAACTAGGAGTGAATTTAGGAACGTGCAGGTGTCTTTAAATTTTCCAAAGTTCTATATTACGTATTGGATGTCGCATTCGTCTGATTACGGTTTTCGTTTGATCTCCGATGGTTTGAATCTCCTCGCCTCGATGAAGCTAACAGTACGAGCTGAAAGTGTCGGGGTAACAAATTTTTGTTTTTCCTAAGGCACATTTAGCAGACGTGTAGTGGCGCAGTGGTTGGAGGCGCCAGCAATGCACAAGGAATCGATCCTCGCGCTCCGGACTCGCTAAGTGTTCTATCCGTCCTGAGTCGGCAAATTTGTATCACACTTGTCTGGGAAGGTAGCAGCATTGGCTCGATACATCGGTAGGCCACCGCCAGCCATTACAAAGGCCCGATATCCATTCAATCACCTCCGAACGATTTTTAAGAAAGTCGAATGCATGGCGCATCACTCAATGATTAATCAACTCCGAGAGCTTTGTCCATTTTTATCTATTAAGCAGAACGTTATATAAACTTTGTTTTCGAATCGTAAGTCATTTTTAGGGTATTGCTCGTTGTAGAACTTGTGTATGGCATGCTCAACATGTATCAGCAACATTATGGGGAACACAGGTGTTGTCGCTTTAAAACATCATCGCGTTCTCGTTTCGTACATCATTTGTTGTTCCTGTTATATTTCGTAAACAAACATTCATGATCGTAATTCCCTTTAGGTCCACGTCTACAGCAATGGACACATACCATCTGTTGATGGTATTTCAAGCGATGAGGAAACGTTCCTTCTTGGCTTAAATCGTGTTTCGTACGTCAGAGAGAATAGTCGCGGCAACGAATCAGCACAGCACAGACTAACTGTACATGATTTGAAGGTAAAACAAATGATCAGGCTGAATGGCTAGCTTGTTACTGTCGTCGTGACTTGGTCGAGTGCAATTTGAAATTAGTAAAGTTTTCTTAATATCAATGTGTGTTTTGTAATTATTCTAAAGACTCTAAGGATTGTGAGGAGTGTTTAAAAAGGATATTATTTCAAGGCATCATGGACAGCACAAAATCGCGATTCGTGCATTACAATCGCTGATGGTGTTCACAGAGCTCATATGCTTCGCCGAATCCTCAGTAATGATGCTCTTAAGATTCTTAAGGTGTGTTATCTTATAGATAAGACAGTTTTTTCTCCATTAAATAGTACGGTATTGTATGTAGTTAACACTCCTTCAGAACATTTCCAAGTGTTATGAGTCATACATGTTTCTTACGTTGAAAATCTAACTTAAGATTTTTTTTTCGTAGATTTGTTTCCACTCACAAATATTTAGACATATGTTAACTTTTCAACTTTAAAGAACCATATTACAGGCCATGGAAATCCTTTTAAGATTGCTAGAGCCTACAAATTATTGCTAAGAATATAAAACTTGTGTCCTACCAAAATTAAAATTTAATGTTCTGTGCACCACAAAATGTTTTTTTTTCGGTTTTTCTTCATTTTTAGTTGAACAAGCTGGATCTTTGTTCAAAAGAATGATATGCTGACAGAAAGTTTACCGCAAAAAGATTTTAAATACTTGAACTTTTCAGCATTCTGAAAATGTGAATTCTTGACGGACTTAGAGCTACGATAATGTTTTAAAAATTATTTACACTTAGCCGTAAAACAAAATCCTTTCTATCACTATGTCAAGTTCGTGTTTTATCTATGATCAGTTGAATAGCCATCTAAAAGTTTCCGAAATTTTTGGAAACACCAGAATCTTCGAGATTATGTTGAAAAACGTACAGTGAACGTCGTTAACGGAATTAAGGGCCTTTAACTATGTACAGTCTTTGCCACAAAAATGCGAATTCTATAATGCTAGAACGGTGATGTTCTTAAGTTTTTTCCCTTTTTTTTTATCGAGACATTTGGAAGAGTAAAACGACTGAGCAAACAAGAATCTGACCAGCTGAACGCAGTAATGTTTTCGAATGCCCCACTTTCGTCAAAAACACTTTAGAAATTACTTTTTTGGAAGTCCTGATTAGGAAGTGACATGAAGGTAACATTTTAGGCGACTTGTATATACTTTAGAGTGACATGGGCAAAGTTTTTTCTATAAATCTCGAAAGAATTGAGAGTTGTCGACAACCAGTTGCGAATACATGGGTTATTGAATTCAAGTACACCAGTTTTATACGTCTATCAAATGTTGTGTTCCTATTATGACTTTCGACTCAAACATAGTAAAAGTGATAGATAAAAAGTCATTGTTTACAGTTGCATATGGAAGAGGAAGGCAACGTGTCAGTGTCTGCAGATACAGCAGCAGTTGACAATTCTAGCCCTAGAAACGAGAGTAGTCATCGTCGTGGTTTCAGTATTTCGGATCAGAATCAGTCATTGCTTAACCAGCTTATTGGGGAAGCGAGTACGAGGCTTGTCGCTCATTGTGAACAGGTTGGATGAATTCAATCATTCGAACAGAATATAGACTCTACCAAATAGAAAATTCTCTATTTACCTAACAAATATTATAAATCGATGGACAACATTTTTCGTGGTTGCGTGTAATCTATGGTATAGGAAATTACTAGCCACAATGCCCGTGTCCGTGCACTACACAGAGCAAAAAAAAGGGAAAATCAGCAATTTTATATGGAATTGGATATGATAATTCCAAAAATATCCCGTGGCATTTTGATCATAGAAATTATAACCACAATGGTGCTGAGATAATTGCAAAACTCCAGACTGCAGGTATCTGCGATGAGGATCGAACTCGCTATTCTCCTTTCCAGGTGCGCTTCAGAGCGTTGCAAATATCGCAGCGTCATTGTGGTTGTAGTTCACATCATACTCTGTCATGGAAAAGAATAGGCAGTAAATGAAAAATGATTACATTGTGATACGGATTGTTTTAATAACTGTTTGATCTTGGTTTTCAATGCTCCGGCATTGTTGTAGGGAGTTCTCACTTTTAAGGCAACAGATCTTCCAACCGATTCTCTGTTGGGTGCATTACAGTGTACATCAGATGATGTACGGAACATCAATTGGCAGAGTGGGTTGGAGTTTATACTTTTGTTTGCTACCCATTGTGAAATGTCTATCTTGAACTAAAGTTGGACGTGCTGTAAGTTTTTATATCAGTCTCCTTGATAGTAAGGATTTCCACAATCAGTACATTGCTGCCAGCGGTTTGAAGGTCTCTGACCAGATAGCTGAGAGACAGGCGAAACGAAGGATCCGCATGATGTGGTGGCGAACGCATTACTCCCCGAAAAGGGTAATAACGCGTTCGTTCCTCACCGCAGACACCTGCGGAGCCGGAGTTTTGCAAATATCTCAGCATTGTTGAAGTTATATGTTATAGTTGTAATATACCCTGCCATTAAAAAAGAGTAGGTAGTAAATAGTAAGCTAGAATTGTGATTATAACTGCAGCCTCAGCTTAACTGAGTTCATTGCCGATTTGAGTTCCACAGATCAATCCCGTTGACGGGTGAATGCTGGTGGCAGAGATCGATAGAACTTTTTGACCAGATAGTTTTAAAATCGCACAACAAGCTTCTTGTCTTCGTTTTTTTCTTAGTTTTGTTTGAATTTACAAACTGAGTGTAGATTAGCACAGAATTAGCTTCAATATTGAACGGAATCTATATTTGAAAATGGTGTGGAAGCACTTACACATGTAAAAATCCATAGGCAGAAATACTGATTAGTGTAGGGAAAAACGCCTGAAGTTTTCATGGTCCATTGTTGGACAGTTCATGTTGAGAAACTTAGGTCAACCACTTATTTTATACTATTGCATTGCAGTCGACTTACTGAACAGTCAAGTTGTGCTGAAAGGATGTGAACGTGCTGGATTCGTTTTGCTTACGGCTGCTCGCGCTAGTGTTACCCAGAAGGTGAGGTTTTTCTGAAGGAATATCATTGCAATTGTGGATTGCGGTTTAAAAAAAAAGTTCTTCACAACTTTTCGGGTTGTAGTCCTTAAGCTTTTGTTTCCGAAAGTAATTAAATAGCTTTTTCGCTGGCCTAAGACTCCAAGAAGGTACTAAAATGAAATCTATTATTGTTAGCTCCTCAACCTTTCCAAAATGTTTTGCAAACTTACAAGTACATTTCCATATTAGTAATCCACTTAGGCGCTCTGTCAATGTAGGTCCATCGTTGTGTTTGGCGAAATGGGCAACTGTTAGGAAAGAAGTCGTGGTCTTCTGTCATATCTGGAATGCAATACTTCGCACCGGTATCTATTCCCAATGGACGGAATTTTGAGTCGTCATTCAGATGGCTTTCGAGGGAGGTGAATTGGTGTGCCGTGAATGCCATACTTTGAAGTCGCTCTGTAGATTGTTCGTGTTTGTGGCAGTGAAATAAAGTTTTAAAAGGGTATGCTTACGAGCATATCTTTGAAAGTTGAATTTTTTGTACATATGTAAAGGATGACCTACCAGCAGTTTACCACCTCATCGTGCCTTGGAGGTGTTCCTGGATGTCGAGTTACGATGCACAGCGACTGGATTCATCCCCCTCATGGTCTCCCAAGCTGAGAAGGAATCCGGCGTTTCCATCAGGAAACCCAGTTAAGAATAAATCAATACCAGGATGTACCACCATCATGGTATCGAACTAGTCGCATAGTGGCAAATCTCCTTGTCCACAAGGGCAGTAACTGCCTGTGGTGATGACGACCTGAGGCAGACTTAGGGTAGGCTGACCTCAGGACTCCGAGGAAACACAATGGCTAAACCAGCAAAGCTTCGAAAAAGTGGAAATTATGTTGGTGCTCGTACAACCAGTGAAGACGAGCCATCCAAATAAGTGTGTAAAGGATGAAGAATAATGTACATGACTTTCATCAACACGTTATTGGTTGTCGTCTTCCTGTTCCGTTTATAACTTTATTGTAGCGTTGAATGTTGATTTAACATATAATTTCACTTACGGGAGTGAGTTAGTTAAAAAATTAGTATTTTATCATGTTTTCGTCTGAAACTCAGCTGCGAAAAGAGAACAGTCTTGAGTAGACTAGGTAGGTTTCACTGTATTAGCAGTGATGGGTACGATGAGGTGTAAACGTAAAGGTGTCATCGTGCAGTATAAGAGATCTGCTCATCGTTTCATTCAGAAATAACTGCAATAGAAAACAGCCCATATTTATAGGTTATTGAGGAGAATACTCCTTCTGGTGCAATAGGAGATCCGTATTTGCATCCTTACATAGGTGCCGGTGAAGCTGTTGGTGGAGTGGTGGATGTAGAAGAGTCAACAGACAAGATTCAACTGCAGCGAATTGTTTCTAGATGTAGTTGTGAGATATATTTTTGCTACTTTTCTGAAGAACTGAAGACTGATGCACTGGAAGAGAGTGGTGTACCGAAGGTGGGATTTAGAATGCACTTCCCAGCTGTTATTGATCCTATAGCTTCAACCTTCGGTATCTAGAATCTAATATGTTTTCGACGGAAAATTAGATAGAATTCAAAACTAAGTCTAATATCTAATATTTAAAATCGGTTACCTTATTTCTACATCTCAACTTCTCAATTACGTTGATCATTACTTCTTATTCATTTTTTTATTCTCCAGATAGAACAAGAAACGGCCATTGGTGGAGAGGAAACCGGTGTTGATTGTTTCACGTTGAAGCATAATATGTTAGAGGCTGTTAGTAATTCAGACCAGGTACTTTTTACAAGCGTGTTGTTTTTTGCGACTACTGGCATACTTTTCGTGGAATTCCAATTGATTCCAGTATGAAATGATGGTTGATATCGTCAACAACCTTGTTCTATTTGTTCATCCGAAGAAAAAAGAACTAGCTGAGCGTCGGAGAAAATTACAATTCGCCTGCAAAATGGCGGATATGAATGAGATGCGAGAAAAGATTGTGGAACAACAGGTAAGCAAAGTAGAGTTAAAAAGCAAAAGATTGTAACAATTTATTCAGCGTGTCAGAAATGTAGAAGGGCTAGGAACCAGCTAGCATAAGACTTTATAATTTGGGTCTGGTTGCACAGACTCATATTTCCTACTGTTTTTCTCGCTTTTTGTTCTATGTAATGTTACTTGGATACTTGAATATGGATACCAGGATGGCTCGTCTTCACCGGGTTCGTGGGCCCTAGCATAACTTCCATTTTTTCGGAGTTTTGCTGATTTAGCCACTGTGGTTCTCTGGAGTCCGGAGGTCACGCTAAGCAAGGTCTGCCGTAGGTCCTCGCTACCACAGGCAATCGCCGCTATTGTCAGATCAGATTTGTCACCATGCGACTAATTTCATATCAAGACGGTGATGGATCTTGGTGTTTATTTACTCTTAACTGTGCTTCCTGATGGAGACGGGGGGCTCCTTCTAGGCTTGTGAGACCCAGCCGTGCCGATGAATCCCTCTGCTACAAATCACAACCCGAAACCTAGGAGCACCTTACAGCCACGATGAGGCTGTAAACCGTTGAGAGATCTATGCAATATTACCTTGCTAAAATAAGTTTGCTCCTCCTTCCTCATAGAGCGAATAGAGAGAGAGGAGGAGTATTGTCCCATGTTGAGGAGCGAAGTTTCAATGGTTTGGTGGACTAATGTTACATATTCATTAACCTGCATTCGTTCGTTGGAAAATCTTTTGTGGTAGAGCTGAAGGTTCTTGATATTCGCTCATTATGTTAGTTGTGTATATTTCAGTCTGATTTACGCGATATTGTTTCTGTTGTCCGATCACTCGAACGTCAACTATTTTATTTGGATACTCAATCGGATGGAAACATTGATGAGCAGAAAAGACGCGAAATCGTTGAAGAAATGGAGGAGAACAAAGCCAAGCAACTGGAGGTTTCTGAGAAACTGGCCATATAT